>JADRCH010000057.1:7599253-7669165 GCA_019843965.1 Rhynchomys soricoides
GTGCCTGTGTGTGCATGTGTGTATGTGTATGTGCCTGTGTGTGCATGGTATGTGAGTGTGTGCATGTGTATATGTGTAGTATATGCCTATGTGTACATGTGTGTCTGTGTATGTGGGTGTGTGCCTGTGTGTTCCTGTGTATATGTGAATGTGCCTTTGTGTGCATGGTATGTGGGTGTGTGCATGTGTGTATGTGTAGGTATATGCCTATGTGTACATGTGTGTCTGTGTGTGTGAGTATATGGCTGTGTGTGCATATATGCATGTGTAGGCAAGTGCCTGTGTGTGCCTGTCTGTGTAAGTGTGTGTGCATACATGTATATGGATGTGTGTATGTGTGTGTTTGTGTGTGTCTGCATGCATGTATGTGGAGGTGTGTGTGAGGGAGTCTGTCTTTCTGTCTGTCCCTATGTCTCTCTGTCTATCTTTGTGTCTCTGTCTCTGTCTCTGTCTCTGTGTGTGTGTGTGTGTGTGTGTGTGTGTGTGTTTACTACTTGGTGCCAGTCCTGGGCATTTGAATTACTTGAACTAACTTTGAGTGTTTCATCTTCTTGGCATCAGAGACTAGATCAAGGCTTGTGCCTCAGTTCTCTGAATCCAAAGTCCTTTCCGGAATCAACACAGAAATGAGAAGAAAACTGACAGTTTTTCTTTCTGGAGTTATTCAAACATATAAATGTGAGGAGAACTCAGTCATTTAGGGCTCCCTGGGAGGAGTTCCTATCTCTTAGGAAAAAGAAACAAAATCAGTACCCAGAGAGCAGAGATGGAGAAGCAGCTTGGCCAATGGGATGCCTTTCAAGCCAGCTGAGCTACATGCCAAATTGTGTTTAACAGTAGGTGTGTTTGTGTGTATGACTTTGCAGGTAGTACATGATGTGTGCATATGTGTATGCATGCTCTGTGTGTGTGTGTGTGTGTGTGTGTGTGTGTGATATTTCTCCCCTAAGTGGCAGTGATGTGAATCAGATAGCTAGCCTTCACAGTCCAGATAAGCAATGACAACTGAATTTCTTTAATGGTAGGACTGATGGTATTTTGATGACAGACAATATTCCTGTTAGGCAATTCCTCCTAGGCTGTAAATATCAATTTGCAGATAGTTTTGATTAATTTTCCATGTTGACATTGAAGCCTGTAGTTACTTTTTGTTGGGAAGTTAAGGTATGTGTGTGTATAGATATATTTTTTAAATTGTCAGTGGTGTCTTTAATAGCATTCAGTTAGATTCAGTTACACTTAATTTTTTTTAATGTGTCTGGACTCAGTGGTCCACAAAGTTCTTTTCTGGAAGATGAGCAGTAACCCACTTAGATACAACTTTGTGATTTAGCAATCCTTCTACCTCCATGTATTTGGAAATTCTGGACCACCATGTCAGATTTGGTGTGGCTACCTATTAGGTTTATAGGACATTGATTAGGATACCAATGAATTTGATCTGACCTTTGATTCCTCTCAGAGATCTTCCAAGAGTAGACTCCAACGTGATTGTAAGCTAATACTTGCTAAGTTCATTGCAAGGTGAAAGGTCATTTGTGTCATGTGTAGTATTGGTGGCCATGCAACTGCCTGTCAACATCTCTGGCAGCTCTGCAGCTCGTGGAAAACTATGACACCACACGGAAGCCCTGGCCCTCTGTGTCTTGTTCTGAGTTTGTATTTGTTTTACGAAGTTTCAATTACATTTATTTATAAATGTGCATGTAAACAAACACACATAATTCTTGAACACAGAGTTTATAAATAGCCACAAAATCCACTCTAATTAAATGTCACGTGGATGGCAGTGGGAGAGAGAATCAAGCTGGGGCCTTAGAGCTTTTACTGCTTATTTCCGGTTTCCTTCTCTCACAAGACTTTGCTTTTGGCGTCTGGATTGTTGACACGGGTGACTAAGCTTTGGCCTAGAGGGCGTTCCAGTCTCCAAGCTGCTGACTTTTGCTTTCCACCTGGGAGCTGGGGTCATTTTTCCAAGTCAGGCTGCATCCTGGTTCCCAAGAAGGGATCCTGGGTGGGAGGGAGACTTGGATCAGGAAACCAGGGCTCCTCAGAGGCAGCTTGCTGCTGTCCTGGGCTTCGAGTCAATGTCCTGAGCATATCCATGGACTCTCTGTGCTGGTTTGAGTAGGAATGGCCCCAATAACCTCACGCGTTTGAATATGCTTGGCATTAGGGAGTAAGATTATTAAGAGGTGTGGCTTTACTGGAGGAGGCGTGGCTTTATTATAGGAGGCGTGGCCTTGTTAGTGTATCACTGTGGAGGTGGGGCTTTGAGGTCTTAAATGCTCAAGCTCTGCCCAGTCTAAAATACATACAGTCCTTTCCCGCTGCTTGGAATCAAGATGTACACCTCTCAGCTCCTTCTCCAGCACCAAGTCTGCCTGCATGGTGCCATGCTTCGTGCCATGATGATAATGGACTAAGCCTCTGCAACTGTAAGCCAGCCTCAATTAAATGTTGTGCTTTGTAAGAATTGCTGTGGTCATGGTGTCTGTTCACAGCAATAAAACCCTAAGACACTCTTAAACTGCCTTTCAAGGGGCATCTTAAGACTGGACCAACTGTAGAATCAGCTAGTTTAAAAAAGCATAAATTCAATTTAAAAAGACACATTTTTGCTCATGAGTCAACAGTTAACCAGTTTGAATATTATTTCAAACTTTGATTTGAAGCAATATCTTAGGCAACAAAACCCAGTATGCTTTCTTTGATTAGCTTTATTGAACAAGAAAGTCATGTTGGAAAAATGAATAGATTATATGAATTAATTTAAACAACAATTTTATTTTCATTATTTCTGCCAATGGTTTCGATCAAAATTTAATCCTTATATAATTTGTGACCTGAATGATATTTAAAATAAGAATTACTTCAATAGTAAGTCTCTAATAGGATAAAATACGGTCGGTTGCAGTATTGTGGCTGAGGTATCTCAGTTGACAGTAAGCTTACAGTCCTGGGCTCCGTCTCCTGCACAGCATAGATGAGTTACAGTGTACCCTGTAATCAAGAGGATAAATAACACTGGGTCATCCTTGGCTATTTGGAGAGTTATAGGCCAGCCTGGGACACATAGGTCACTGTCTCCAAAACAAACCTAAAAACAGATACACAAAAAAAGAAAACAGAGGGAAAATGTGATTGTAGCTTTAGTTAAAGTCTGCGTGTGTTACTGGGTGATAGTTTCTTGCTAACAGACTTCCAAGCTTCCCTTGTAGCCAGGCCAAGCAGTTCTGGAAGGGAGGGCCTGTGGTGTGGTGGTCCCTCTGAGGAAATACATTCCATCTTCCGTAGGCATTTAGCCATCTGCATGTCAATGTCAAGATGCCCCTTGCTGTGAATAACCATGGTCCCACCTAAGGTCAGACCAAGCGTTCTGTCTTTCTACTGAAGCCTTAAATAAACTTACAGAATCAAGACAAGTTGTAGGAAGAAGAGCCTGTCTCAATGCCATGCCTTATGGTGTGGGCAGGCAGAAGACACCCAGAGGTCCACCACTGCATGGTTTGCCTTCAGTGGGAGCTACTACATGTGCCAGTATGTGGTGGACAGATGGGAGAGAAAGAGGAATGGGTCAGCTTGAGCACAGCAGAAGTAGAACTGGAGAGTGGGTAGGGCAGCCTGATGTGTGGAACCTGCCCCACCACTGACGCCATGGTGAAACCCCAGTCCATGCTGCCTCTGAGGGCCATGTCTGGGTTCATGGCCATGCAGCATCAGGGGTGTAATGTTTATTCACCTGATGTAGTTGTCATCTCCAAGGCTTACTGCTTCTATCTGTTAACCTAGGCCTAGCTTTAGCCCTACGAAGGCTTCTAGCCTCTGTACGATCTAACTTAGGTCTAGAATGTTTTCAGCCTCTGAGACTTACTGCTGAATAAACTCACCCTTGCTTTTTCTTTCTTAACTCAGGGTAACTGGTTCAACTCAGCTATTCTGGCTCAAACTCCTCTCCAAGCTGACTGTTTCAACCTCTCTTTCTCAGCCTCTGACTGCTTTGCTTGGCCTCAAACTAACTCTGGCAATTTGTTCTAATCTTCTGGCTCTTTATCATTCTCTGGCTTATTCTGTCTTCACCTGTGTCTACCTTGTTGGCTCTCTGCAACCTGTCTTTCTAAAACTGTCCTAGTAAAATGATATCGTCCCTCTCTCTGTGCACTGCTCCTGAAGTAGCTTCCTTTTACTCTCTCTTTAAGTGAGAACAGGACATATCCTATCCTGTCAAATCTTTTTCTGATTTGTCAGATTGTCTGCCACTCAATTGGACATCACTTTTGAACATGGGTGCTTCCTTCTACAAGCTAACATTACCTTCATTGTTTGGGATTAAAGGTGTGTGCTAAGGGCTGAGACAGACCACAACTAAAAACATTTTCTTATTTTCTTCAGTAAATAACCCAATTTCAGGGTTCACAGTGTGACCAAATATCCTGTAACAGGTCTGAGTTGACATTCATGGCTCACATTACCACTACAGACTATGTGGATATCCCTGGTCTGGGTTGCTGCCTAGGACCACATTGGTGTCCAAGGACTGTGCTGACCTGCCCCTGCCCCTCACTGGTTGTGGCATTATGGGGAGTTGGCCCCACCTCTCACTGGCTGAAGCATTAGCAAAAGTAGGCCTTGCACCTTGCCTGGGTAGCACAGTAGAGCTGGCTTTGATGGCAAAGGCAAAAGTGAGCTGGCCCAAGCGCATGAGAACAGGAGAGCTAACCCTGCTGCCAGGGCCGTGCTGGAAAGCTCACCCTGGTTGTGTGATGTGGAGGGGAGCCGACAAGCCGACCAACTCACAACTACCCAGGCTCAGGGCAGGCCGACCAACTCAGCAGCTACCCAGGCTCAGATCCAGGGCTTTGAGTTGGCCAACCCCACATCTACCCCATCTGTGAACTGCTGAAACACATGAAATAGACAGTCCTGGAGATCCAAAGCTGCAGGATCTGCATGAAACAGCAACTACAGGATAACCTGAGAGGAATCTCAGGGAGGATCCAGTATTGATGGTGTAGCAGAAACCAGGGGCCTCAAACCAGACCAATGACCCACAGCAGCGAACACTTGCAAGTAAAGATATGTGGACAGACACACTACAGCTTCCATGACGACATTTTTTAAAAATGCTCTGTTTTGTTTTGTTTATTTTTTAACTTTTGTTTTTTTATTTTCTTTTTTTGTGGGGAGATTCCAAGGACAGAGGGAGAAGATATGAAGGGATAGAGCGATGAGTGGGACTGGGGTACATGATGGGAAACTCACAAAGAATCAATAAAAAGTAAAACAAGTTCCAAGTATATTGGTTCTTTTTATTATAATAATTTGAATATTGATGAGAAAAACCACAGTATTAAGCTAAATACAAGTTGTTTACTTTTCTCCAATTGGTCACCAATTCTACTAAAAAAAATGTAACTTTTAAATGAATTATTTTTATTATAAATATATATCCATAGTAATCAATCTTTTCTGATTAGGTCAAATGGATGGTGCTTAAAACAAACAATTGACTATTGAGATAGTATATCCTGAAGTCTACAAGAATGGATCCCTGACAAACAAAAAGCTTCTTCGGCTGCCCCTTATGTGCTGGCCCTGAAAGTCCTGCCCCCTCAGGACTCCATTCTGGTCAATTGCATCCACTCTCCTGGAAAGGAAAGATGCTCTGTTTCCATAAAGATGTCCTGCTGTGAGAAGATGCAGTCAGGTGCATGTGCTCCCAGAGAGACTAAGATATTCATGGAGATTGCCTTCACAAGTGTCGCCTGTGCTTGCTGGCTGACACATTTGGGTGTTGTACATTTCAGAGGAGTGGAAACATTTGTCTATAGGTGGCTATACTCATGTGTACAGTAGTATTCAGGAGCTCCCTCTCTTTCCAAGTTCAAGACTACCAGTCAGAAACCAAACAAAACAGAACAGAACAAATCAAAACATCCTACAACATTGGAGATTGGCTCCATTAGAAACAGAAATGAGAGTGAATCTCCCAAACACCCCCAGGGGTTTGGCTTTTCTTATCCTTCCTTTGACTCATAACTCAGTCTGGTAATGTATCCAGGTCGTTTTCTTTAGGTTGGATTTAATTGCTTGAAAGATGTCTTTTGCTAATGGGATTGAGCAATCCTATCTGTGACTCACATTCTTGAGATGTGGGCTTATACATTTCAAAATATAACTAAAGATTAAACAGATTTTTAAAATAGACTAAAGAGACTTTCTTTTGCTCTGTCTTTTTTCTTCTTTTTTACCATTAATTCCTCCTTCTCTTTCTACCTTCTCCTTCCCCACTCCTCTCTTTCTCCTCTCCCCCTTCCTCCCTTCTCCTCCTCCCCTCCCTTCCTTCAGCTTCTGCTCATCTTCCTCTTATTTCTCCTCCTCCATTTTCTTCTCTTCTTCCTCTTCTCTCTTCTCTTCCTTCTCCTTTATTTCCTCCAATTTGAACATAAAATTTTATGTTTAAATGTTTATGATGTTCTTTAACAAAAATGACAATCCTTGCAAATCTCAAAGGTAAAACATGGCATTTAAACAGTTACACACTGCTTTCAAAACCAACTGAGTCGTCAGAATAGCCATTTTTTCAAACATTGCTCATTTCTTAGCACTGGGGCATTTAAAACTGTAATCAGCCATTTTGTGTTGATGACCCATTATCCTTAAGTACACTTCCTGACTGTGCTCTAGAACACCAGAACATGATCCTCTTATCTAGTTACAGATTTGCACAGCAACCATTTTTCTCTCTATTCATTCATTCTAGAAAGTGCCTCTACCTCCTCTGGTTCTGTTCTCTGCTCTACTTCAAGGGATATAAATAAGCCATTGTGGAAACAAACATGGAGATTCCTTTTAAAAGTCAAAAGTAGTACTGCCACAAGAGACCAGTGATAACTGCTTTCTTAGGTAATGAGCTGAGTGTTTGGAAGAGGTAGCTCCACTCCCACATTCCCAACAGTCAAGCACAGATCCTAACAGCGTTCATCCAGACAACACATAGAGGAGGGACGAGCAGTGCAAATACAGAGTGCTATTCAGCCAGGAAAGAGGGAATTCTGGCATTGCACTTACTTGAAGCTCGTTGAAAAGGCCGTCATTCATTTGGAACTATCTAAGACAGTATCTGAATAAGATTGCTAATCCAGACTGTGGCTCTACTAGATCTTTGTTACACTGCACATCCCAAGTGCTTGGTCTCTCAGGCAAACCTAGAGATGAAATACACCTGACACAGAACACGTCACACACATGACCAGGCAAGGCATATGTGAAAGCTAAAATGGTATACTTACTCACAATTATTACATCCAGTCTGACTACTTAGCTAGCCGTCCCTTTACAGATTACCACATGATGGTTAAGTAAGCTCCACATGCAAAGACACCCAGCGCCATCAGAGGTTAAGAGACTGCAATTTAAAATGATTCACGGCCCGTGAGTGGCTAAGACCCAAAGTGGTGGCAGCACCAGATGCTGGTGGAGATGCAGAAAGAAAGCATCTGCACGAACATTCCTGGTGGAAGCCAGAGCGCTGCGGCCTCTCTGCAGCACAATTTGGCAGAGTCTTAAAAGCTTCAGCATGCACTTACATACGATTTCACTGTTGCCGTCTTGGGCGTTTGTCCCAGAGCAATGAAAACTTATGTTCATACAAAACCTGTGCATGAATGCTCATGGAAGCTTTTGGCACAATAGCCCAGAACTGGAGACAACCCAGATGTCCTTCAACAGGTGAATGGTTAAACAAGCTGTGACAGTCCACACCAGGCATGTCATGCAAGAATAAAAGCGATTGATACAGGCAAAAACTTGGATCCATTTGAAGGGAATTATGCTGAGTTAAAAAGACTCTGAAACACCACATCATATGACCTCATTCATTCAACATTCTCTAACTCACGAAATTAGAGGAGCAGAGATAGGGAAGAGATTGGGGGTCGATATGGCTGAGGAAAGATGCAGAACACAGAGGTGGCTGTAAAGAATTCATGTAGGGACTCTTTGGGGGACAAAGCAGTTTCTATCTTGAGGGCTAAGTATAACTATGTACATAAGAGAACACAGAGAATAAACATGAGTGCATGTGTATAAACATATGTGAATAAACATATGTGAATAAACATATGTGAATAAACATGTGTATAAACATATGTGAATAAACATATGTGAATAAACATATGTGAATAAACATATGTGAATAAACATATGTGAATAAACATATGTGAATAAACATATGTGAATAAACATATGTGAATAAACATATGTGTACATACATGTACACATATGCACAATCAGTTCATGAATGCATGCAGATTTGGGAAACTCTGAAGTTCCCTCATTGGCTTTGCTGCCATGTTTCTCATTTTGATGTCCTGCTACATTTCTGAAAACAACAACAACAACAACAATAAACTGAGCTATTGAGGAAAGCTGGGAAACGGAATTAAAACTCCTTTATTTTGTAAATTTCTTTGAAAGAGAAAGTACTGCATCAGACTTAATGTAAATTCTACTCTCACACTGTTAATAAAGTAAATTCTGTTCACTGGGGCGAAGAAGAAAACCAAATGCAGCACAAGGGATTGCTGGGAAGTTCAGTGTGGAGTTGCTGTGGAAGTTGATTAGTAATGCCTAAGGAAGCCCAGGCATGGATGTGGGGGAGAAAGCTCACTCTATAACAAGTGCCTGCTTTACCAGCACTTTGGCCTGAGTTTGCCCACCAGAGCCCACATTCAAACGCCTAGTGTGGCGGCATGTGTTTATAACCCCAGCACCAGGGAGGCAGAGACAGGCAGATTCCTGGAGCCACTGGCCAGCCAGCTTAGCCTACCTGGTGCATTTCAAGCCTGTAAAAGTTCCTGTCTCAAAAATGTAAAAGTGGGCAATGCCTGAGGAAAGACACCCAGGGTTATCTATTCAGTGGCCCTACACTTTAACCACACATGCACAAACATGAACACATGTACAAACATGCACACATGTATGAACAAGCACACATGCATAGACAAGCACACACACATGCAAAAAAAGAAAGAAAATTTATGCACGACAGGTTCTGACTATATTTTTTCTTGAATGTACTTATGTAATAATATATCATATTTATGTAAAAATGACAGAAAAAAATGGAAATACACATTGCCAAAACACATTGCAAAGCTCAGAGCCTGGGCACCGATTTCAACTGATCTGGTGCTGGAGCAGCAATTTCTTCAGATCTAAAGCCCAGAAAAGATAATAAGAACAACTGAAAATATATTAGCAGTAATAAATCTACTTGTTCTCCACAACGATTTTAATATTTTTTAAAATCCTATTTTATATTGTCTGTGTTGGAATTGGCTTAGGCCTCGATTCAGCTTTTGCTATAAAAGAGAAGCAGCACAGGGCGATAGGGGGCAAACAGCAGCCAGGACACTCGGAAATAAGTGCTCTTGCTCCTGTGGAGAGAACCTGCTGCCCTCCTTCAAAGGCCATGGAGCCTGGGCTCAGAGGTGCAGACTGGATTCACCAAGTCCTCTAGCCAGAAAATGTGAGCAAAGGAGGACGTGGATTTGAATGGTGTGTCTCTGGATATAAAGCTGACAGTTCAGCCTCGATGCAGGTTCTGATCCATGCAGGATTTGTTAAAGCAAATGATGAAAAAATGTTGCTACTTAGATTAAGTGGAAAAACATATTAATTCATTCATTCATTCATTTATTCACCCATTCATCTATTGGGGACTTTTTGTGAGGTTTCTCCTTTTGACACAGGGTCTCATGTAGCTTAGGCTGGCCTTGAACTCCTGACCCTCCTGTTCTCAGCTCTCTGGTCCTGGTATTACAGGTATGTGCCAAGGCACCTAGTTTTACGCTCTTCAGGAAACTGAACTCAGGGTTTCGTGTATGCTAATTAAATGCTCTACCAGCCAAGCTTTATTTCTATCCCTTAGGTTTCATTTTTTATCTCAGATGATGGAAGGGTAGCTCAGTAGTAGGATATATGTCTGTTCTACATGGGACCCTGGGTTTGATTCCCGACACTCTCTCTCTCTCTCTCTCTCTCTCTATGTATATATATATTAGATATAATATATAAATTGCATATATAACAATATATACATATTATATAATGTATATATAATGTAATAATATATACACATATACACATATATTTATCATATATAATATTATGTTATATAATATATAAATTGTACATATAATATTATACATACATATATATTATATATAATATGTTACATATAATATATATTATATACACAATGTATATATGATATTATACATATATATATCAAACCAAGTTACTGCCCTGTTAGAGATTACATTCCAGGGAAGAAGGAATAAATATATATATAAATATAAAGATTAATGTGGCATGATGATAAGGTAAGTGTAGCACTGAGACAGCGCTGATCATTCCCGTAAACAAAGAATTTGATTGAGAAAATAAAGCATTAGTATGCAAAAGGCTGAAGAGTTTTGAGCAACTTAACTTTAATAATATAAGAACAAAAGTCTAGAAAGATGATGCAGTCATTCAGAGCACTGGCTGCTCTGAGAGAGAACCTGGGGTTGATTCCCAGCACCCACACATAACTTTCTGTAACTGCAGTTCCGGCGGATCTGTGACGGTTTGTATATGCTTGGCCCAGGGAGTGGCAATATTAGGTGTGGCCCTGTTGGAGTAGGTGTGTCACTGTGGGTGTGGGCTTTAAGACTCTCATCCTAGCTGCCTGGAAGTCAGTCTTCTCCTAGCAGCTTTCAGATGAAAGATGGAGAACTCTCAGCTCCTCCTCCACCATGGCTGCCTGGATGCTGCCATGCTCCCGCCTTGATGAAATGGACTGAACCTCTGAACCTGTAAGCCAGCCATGATTAATGTTACCCTTATGAGAGTTGCCTTGGTCATGGTGTCTGCTCACAGCAGTAAATCCTAAGGCAGGATCTGACACCCTCTTTTGGTCTCCACGGCACCAGGCATACATGTGATGCCCAGACACACATATATGCAAAACACCCATATTTACAACAACAACAACAACAACAGAACTAAAACAAAGGACTGAAGATTAGTTTCCATTTAACATTGTAGGAGGCAGAGGGCTTGCAAAAGAGAGGACAGTTGCTATTGGCTGTGTGTGCCGCCGGGGAGGTTTGAGGTCCAGAGACTGAAGGGCATATGGATCCTGCAGGTGGATGGGAGGGAGGGAGGGAGGCGTAATACAGCCATGAAAACAAATCATCTCCACAAGACAACTCAAAGTTCATTTTTCTGCTGATAGTTGCTAAACATGACAGACTTAGAGAGTGTAAGTCTGGCCCTCAAGGCCCTTAGCACTAAATCTGTAGTTCCATCCAGTTTCATCAAAAGCGCAGCACAGTGCTGGGGGGTGCGTGCATCCACATCTCAACCCCAACAGATGGATATGCTTTTAAAATCCATGCAAACAGAACACTCCATTTAACGTGCCTCGCAGAGTACGCGAACCTAGCTGACATTCTCCCGAGCTATCATCCATCTTCTGTAATGACATCCATCATCTTCTGTCATGTCCCTCAAGAGCCTGTGAAAAGATGGAGCTCAAATGACCAAGCAGCCAGGTGCCTTCTGTTATTTATCTGTTGGGAATATGGGAAGAAATCAAGTTTCTTTACAGCAATGGCTGATGCAGGACGATGTTGAGGCATGTTGCCTCGGACCTTGATGTAGAAAAGTACCCCACTCCTCTCGGGCAGTACGTGGAGACGATGGAGGGAGTCAGTGAAGCCTAGTGTCCTTAGAGGATCTGGTGCCTTTTGAAATCCGAAGTTCTGTCTATGCTGCAGGGACTTGGATTAGAGAGCCATCAGGACAAAGCTGGCTTCTTTCCTAGGCTCCCCTGGGATCCTGAAAGTCTTGGTTGTAAATGGCTCTCATTGCCAGTCAAGGTGGCTTGACTGGCACAGTCAAGTACAGGAGGAAGGTCAGAATGTGATTTCAAGCAAGGAAGTGGAGGCGTGGCCAATGACTTTCTGTTTAAACTTTTATTGGTAGAGAAGTTGGCATCAGAACAATGGCTTGTTTTTTAAAACACCAGCAACAATACATCTCATTATTTACAATTTTGCTGAAGCTGTGCCAGCCACAAAAGTGTCAGAAACCCTTCTATAGAGTGAGCAGAGCTGGACTCAACTCCCAGGGCTCAATAATTTCCCATGGAGCCTTGTGACTTCAGTACACAGTCGTTCCTTATTTGGGCATTTTTGACACTTTATTGTTATTTTTTTTCTTTTCAGGAAATTTTGAGAACTGGGGAGGGGTGGAACCAGGTTGAGAGAAAGGTAACATTCACAAGTGTTTGTAAGTGACATATATACTTTTAGTTATTTAAAAATATTTGAATTAATCTTGTCAGAGGCAAGGTATTTTACAATTGAAAGCTCTTCAGAACTGAAATATATTGATATTGTAAGCACCAAATAAGAAACCTCAGTCCAATGAGTTTATGCTAAGGGCTTAATGTCTAACCAACGTTAGCCTGTTGTGTATCATGAGGGACATAAGACATGATATGCGAGGGTCAATTTTATTTCTGTGCAAAGTCTAAAGTAAAAGTCCCAAGGAGGTGATTCAGTCATCTGGAGCACTTGCCACTCTTCTGGAGGACCTGGCTTCACTTCCAGCACCCACATAATACCTTACGACAATCTCCAACTCCATCCTAAATGACCCAGCGCCCTCTCCTGGTCTCTATGGACACCAGCCACACACTCAGTACACTTTCATACATGCAGAAAAAAACACTCATACACACAAAATTTAAAAAAAAAATCTAAAATAAATAAATAACTACCACCAACAAAAAGAAGTCATCTTCCTTTGAGAGGGGAGATTAAGCACGAGGTACAAAGAAAACTTGCCCTGTTTTTAGTGTCGTTCACTTTATTAAGTTTCTACTCTGAAGTACTGCTAACCACAGAAGACTGCCAAGCCTAATCCAAAACCAAGCACACTGACAGAATGTTTAACTTAAAAAAAAAATTCCTTTGTGTGTGTGTGTGTGTGTGTGTGTGTGTGTGTGACACAGGATCTCACTTTGTAGCCCAAGCTGGCCTTAATTTCAGAATCCTTCCTCTTCAGCCTCCAAGGGCTAGGATCACAAGTGGGCATACACCAGGTAGCTTAGAAGAGACAGAGATGAACAAGAGGAAGATCATGTCTGCTGAGGACTCCAGGTAGAGGGGTATTATAACAGAATATCTCCTATATATCACAGCTGGGAAACAGCAGATTATTAGCTTCAATAAATACCAGTATAAACACCCTAAGAAACAAAGATGTCTTCTTTATAGGTCATGTCACTATGTCTATACACACCTACCCAATTCCAAACATGATGGTGATGTCAAGTACAGCCAGAGACACTGTTGTACAGTGAAGCCCATCTAAGTATTTTAAGGTTTTATTTCTGTGTATGTGTGTGAGCCTACATGCAGTTACGTGTACCACATGTCTGCAGAAGCCCACAGATGCTATTAAATACATAATTGTAGGATACCCAGAAACTTGAAGTACAGGTGGTTGTGAGCTTCCATGTGGGTGCTGAGAACCCAACTTAGATTTTCTGCAAGAGCAGTAAGTGCTCTTTGCTGCTGAGCTGTCTGTCCAGCCCCAAGCAGCTTTTTTTTTTTTTTTTTTTTAAATTTTCCTACTTTATTTACATTTCAAATGTCTCCCCCTTTTCAGATCTCCCCTTTGGAACCTCCCCATTCCCTCCACCCTCCCCCTGCTGTTATGGGGATATTCTCCAACCCACTCACTCTCATCTTCCCTCCTTGTCATTCTCCTATACTGGGAGATCTAACACCCTCAGGCCCAAGGGCCTCTCCTCCCCCTGACGGATAACAAGACCCTCCTCTGACTCATTTGTGGCCAGCACCATGGGTCCCTCCATGTGTATTCTTTAGTTGGTGGATCAGTCTCCAGAAGTCAGGAATTGACAGATGGGACCTCATAAAATTATAAAGCTTCTGTAAGGCAAAGGACACTGTAAATAGGACAAAATGGCAACCTACAGATTGGGAAAAGATCTTTACCAATCCTTCATCTGATAGAGGGCTAATATCCAATGTATACAAAGAACTCAAGAAGCTAGACTCCAGAGATCCAAATAACCCTATCAAAAAATGGGGAAGTGAGCTAAACAGAGAATTCTCAACTGAGGAAACTCAAAGGGCCGAGAAGCACCTAAAGAAATGTTCAACATCCTTAGTCATCAGGGAAATGCAAATCAAAACAACCCTGAGATTTCACCTCACACCAGTCAGAATGGCTAAGATCAAAAACTCAGGTGATAGCAGATGTTAGCGAGGATGTGGAGAAAGAGGAACACTCCTCCATTGCTGGTGGGAATGCAAGCTGATACAACCTCTCTGGAAATCAGTTTGGTGGACCCTCAGAAAAATGAACATAATACTACCTGAGGACCCAGCTATTCCACTCCTGGGCATATACCCAGAAGATGCTCCAACATGTAATAAAGACACATGTTCCACTATGTTCATAGCAGCCATATTTATAATAGCCAGAAGCTGGAAACAACCCAGATGTCCCTCCACAGAGGAATGGATACAGAAAATGTGACACATTTACACAATGGAATACTACTCAGCTTTTAAAAACAATGACTTCTTGAAATTCGCAGGCAAATGGATGGAACTTGAAAGTATCATCCTGAGCGAGGTAAGTCACAAAAGAATGAACATGGTATGTATTCACTGTTAAGTGGTTATTAGCCCAAACATTTGAAATACCCAAGAGTCACTTAGCAGCAACAGTAGGACTGAGTGTGAGGTCCCAGATGGAGGGCTTGGAGAAGGGACTGAAGGAGCTGAGGGAGTGTGCAGCCCCAGGGAGGTAGCAACATGCAGCTCTTTTTAAGAGAGGTTTAGATTGAAGATTGAAGTTGGGGAAAGCATGCGAAGAATGAAATTTTGTATCTTTCTTTCCCCCCCCCCCATATTCATTGCTTCAACTTACTGTTGAATTTGGCCATAAGATGTAAATCTAGACATGGTGTATATCAAATATGAAAGTGAATCTTCTCATAAGTGATCCTTGGAGGCTAGGATTGTAAATATTTTTCTTATTAAGAACCCCAACAATTGATTGTATTTTCAAACTATTTATCTTAATTTCAGTATTTTTGTTTAGATTTTAGATAAAGAAATACTTTTTATTATATCTTTTAATTTTAATGAGTACATTTTAACGTTTGGTAGATTAACAAACGAACACATATAAAAGGAAACATCAACTTCTCCTTTTTACATTTTTACAAATGGTATGCATTTGTATTTGACTCTGAGCTAGAAAACTAAAGTGAAAATTTTGTGCAAATCTCATTTAAAACAGTACAATTAGTGAACAAGTTTTCTGGAGCAGAAAAAAAAATCAATACATTTTAATGGGATGGATACACAATAACTCATGATGTGTGTGTCTTCATTACTCAGCCAGGCATCATCAGCCCACAGACTTGACCCTCTTCTATGTCTAATAATGATTATGTTCAGTTGCCTTTGATGTTTTGCCAGTTTTCAGTAATATAAAATATACTAGCTTTGCCCACATTTTTTTCTAAATGTTATTAGAAATGGTTAAGAATTTTCAAATCTGAAAAGATAAAATTAATTTTTTAAATGTATGTGCATGTGAGTTTACGTGAACTGCATGCATGCAGGAGATCACGATGGTCAGAAGAGAGCATCAGATCCTCTGAAACTAGAGGTATAGGCAGTTAAGAGTCTCCAGGTGGGTGCTGGGAACCAAAGTCAGGTCCTCTGAAAGATTGGTAAACACTCATAACTGCCAGGCCATCTCTCCCATCTCAAGGTAATATGGAGTTTTTAAAAATGTAACTGCTTGTTAGCAAGGCTTATAACTTTTAAGTGTTTTACACGTTTTTTATGGGCCTTTACGTTTCTTCGCGTGTCTAGCACTCACTAAAGCTTATTGACAAGTTAAAAAATTATTGTCTCTCAAGTTACAAGAATCCCCTTAGAAGAAGAATCTGGCCTTTACAGCAAGAGGAAGAGCCGGCAGCAAACATCACCCAGCCCAGCCTTGCTAAGTTTGAGAGGATCATTGTAGGATCACCTGAGCTGTCCAGAATACTTTTCGTGTCTTTGACTGAGCATGTAGTTCCAATGTGCAAGGCAGATTGCACCTGTGTGGCTCTTCCATTCTCACCTTAATGCTGAAGTGAATAAATACCTCATAGTTGATTCTTCACTTCAGTAAATTGGGCAGTTATCCTTTGTCTTTTATGTTTTGTGTAGTGGGGGATCTGTGTTATTCATTCAACACAACTGTGTCATGGAAAAACAAAAAATTAAAGTGTTAGTGGATATTTACTTTGAGCAAAGGGCTAGAGTGAATACTCTTAAATGGCCAATCAGCTGTCGAACAGGTAGTTGTGTTTTTTAGTTAATTGCTAGACCTACAGAAAATAAGAGGAAAGTTTGACCATCCTCCTCACTGAAGAATCTTGATGATTATTCTCTTTCAGGCTGTTGAGTCACCTGCCACAGGGTCATGGGATCTGAGACACCTGGGTCAGAGGACAGAACATCCTCACCCATGACTCAGTTAGCAGAATGGACTTAATGTTCTCATGAATTCTTCTTGTTCCCAGTGGGTTTATATTACAACTGAGGAATGCCCAGAATAGGAACACCCAACCTTCAAAGTGGCTGTTCCAGCTGCTATCAAATCCTCTTATGTCTCCCCCTAAAGGAAGGAAGGGTTGAGTTTTCTTATTCTGAACAAAAGCGCTCTCAGCTGCAGAGCTAGACATTACCCATAACATCCAAGTTTTATCAAGCTTATTGAAAAATAGTTAAAGTGATCTCCACTAGTTGTTAAGTTCATTAGAGGAAAAAAAATGAGTACAGAAAATATCCTGGGTTGGAATATAAGGCCATTTGGGGCTGGCAGTTAACATGATGGTTCTGAAGTACAGGCATGGGTGAGGAAGAGAGAGGCTTGCAAAAGTACTGGTGCAAAGATGCTTCCATCAGCAGATGGGATAAGGGACAAGAGACTAGATGCACATATATCAGACCTCAAATGTGTGTGACAGTGAGCCTTCTGGAGACAACTTGAACTAGCTTGGCTTACAGTTTGAGATGACTTAGTCCCTGGTTGACTGGTCCCATGTGTTTGGGAAGAGTACCTTTGTGGGGAAGGTCTGTGGTAGAGAAATGTCACCTCCTAGCCAATAAGAGTCAGGGGAGGCAACCCCTGTGGCCTTCTTCCAGCTAAGACCTTCCTCCTAAAGTTTGCACTGTCTCTCAAAGTAGTATCATTACCTGGGTATCAGGTTCCCAACACATGAGCCTGTGGAGGCATTTCATATTCAGACCATGAGTTTACACTTTGCAGAGGACAAAGTATGACTGTGGAGAAAGAAGGGAGAAGGTTTAGGTAAGGAGATCAATAGCCAGATCCTGTGAAGCCTGAGAAACCTGTGAGGGGTGTGTTTACACTGGGTGCAGTCCAGTCGGAGACCTCTGGAGGTCTTTCAGTCTGGTGATTTACAATCTGCTTCTCGCTGTTGTGTGGAAGTTTATGTCCTTGGAGGAGAAGGAGAGCCTAGGCGAGGGAATGATGTCTAAGACTTTTAGGCAGACGATACTGACTCAGGAGGCGGCAGCTAGACTTGAGGCATGATCAGACACACAGCTGTTAATCATACTGTTGGATTAAGAAATAGTTTGTCTTTCATTATAATACATTTAACTTCAAAGTCTCCAAACATGTGACTTGGCCCTGGTAAGATGTTGATAGTACAGCCCTGTCTTCTCACCTTGTTGTGGCTGTCACTAGATGTTCTGCCTTGTCTCAGAGTTCCCAGTCCTGCTCACTTTTAATCCACTTGCTGCTCTCACTGCTCTGAGTCTTCACGTCATTATCACCACGGCTCTCACCACCATCCCTCCCTTCTCTTCTTCCTTCTTCGGGTTATCATATTTCAATCGATCTGTTCAGCTGCCTTTTCCTGTCACTAGAAAGTGAGTTCTTTGACAGCTTCCTTCATAATTACATGCCAAGAGTTTACGGTTCTAGTCCCAGTTCTCAACAAACAGTATCTAGTACTCTGGCATACCAAATACCTGAGGGATCCTATTCTGAGTTCTTGTTAACCCACTGAATACTTGCAACTGCCCAATGAGGTTGAGGTTGAGTCTGCTATAATTCACTTTTTATAATTGAAGGATTGTATTGGCAGGTTTTGTGTGTCAACTTGACACAAGCTGGAGTTGTCACAGACAAAGGAGCCTCCCTTGAGGAAATGCCTCCATGGCATCCAACTGTAAAGCATTTTCTCAATTAGTGATCAAGGGGGAAGGCCCAGCCCATTGTGGGTGGTGCCATCCCTGAGCTGGTAGTCCTGAGTTCTATAAGAAAGCAAGTTGAGCAAGCCAGGGGAAGCAAGTCAGTAAGTAACATCCCTCCATGGCCTCTGCATCAGCTCCTGCCTCCAAGTTCCTTTCCTGTGTGAGTTCCTGCCCTGACTTCCTTTGGTGATGAACAGCAATGTGGAAGTGTAAGCTGAACAAACCCTTTCCTTCCCAACTTGCTTCTTGGTCATGATGTTTGTGCAGGAATAGAAACCCTGACTAAGACAAGGACTTACAAATCACCAAAGGCATTCCTCTGAGTTTCCAACTCCAGTGAAGAGGTGAAGCAAGGACGAGTCTCTTTCTCTCTCTGGGCTCTCTACAATCCCATAGTCGGCCTTCTAGGTAACAAAGGAACCAAAATAATGATGCTGATGATGCTTAGTCCTCCCCTAAGCTCCCAGTGACACCTTCAGGTTTTGTCGTTTGAATCAAGTGTGTCTTTATGAATAAGAGAAAAGGCTAAAAGGCTATTAGCTCTCTCTCTCTCTCTTTCCCTCTCTCTCTCTCTCTCTCTCTCACACACACACACACACACACACACACACACACACACACAGAGTTATATAGCTTTGTATAAAGTGATGGTGTGGAGAATCTGCCATTTTCTAACTTATGTTTTTAAAAGATCTACTTTTTGAAAACTTTATAAATGACAACCATATTTACCTCACCCCCACCCCCTCCAGTTTCCTCCCTCCTATTCCTCCTGCTTCCTCACTTCTCAAATTCACGTCCTCTTATTCTTTAACTATAATGGCTACAAAAAATGTCTTTATATGTATTTGTCAATACAATCGGCTGAGTCATTTACTGTGGCTTGAGTGTGTCTGTGTTTAGGGCAGATCTTTTGGGACTGGCTAACCTATCAGGAGGCTCATAGTTTTAGGGGTGGAGCCTCCAGAGAATTCTAGGCCCCTGTTGGTAAGTCACTTGCAGCTGAGACCCATGTTTACCCCTCAAAGAATAAGGACACTGATTTCCCTTTTTCTTATTCTTTCACAGACCATAGGGTGCTTTGTAGTCTCTGAATTCTACTACTTTTAAGCTGCCAGGTTCACTGACAATAGACTCCCTCCCATTTTTGTATGGTATTCTTCAGCAATGAAAAGAAAAACAACCTATAAAAATATGTATAGCAGTTTTTCTCCATAGCTTGCTGTTTGGTGACTCACTCCCATGCTTTGTCATGGCTAGGCACATCTAAACCAGACTTTCCTCCTGTCTGTGGGCTTAGTAGCTCCTCCACCCAACATAGTACTAACTCAATATCTATTTGTTTAGTTTGAGTAAATCCGGCAGGGATCTCATTTGGTGAAATCATACAAAGTGCATTTAACATGGGCTGTTAAGAGAGCTCGATAGCAAAGTGCTCTCCATGCAAGCAAGAAGAACTGAGTTCAATGCCCCAGAACCTATATAAAAAGTCTGGGTGTTGTGTCTTGTGATTGTAATCCCAGTCCCGGGGAGATGGAGATAGGGCTTGATGGCCAGCCAGCCTAATGGGTGAGATCAGGGCCAGTGTGAGTCCCTGTCTTAAAAGATCAAGTAAAGCCAGGCAGTGGTGGCACACGCCTTTAATCCCAGCACTTGGGAGGCAGAGACAGGTGGATTTCTGAGTTCGAGGCCAGCCTGGTCTAGAGAGTGAGTTCCAGGACAGCCAGGGCTATACAGAGAAACACTGTCTTGAAAAGCAAACAAACAAAAAAGATCAAGTAGAAAGCAGCAGATAAGTTACAGTCTACATTGTTACCTGGACCCTACATGCCCATGTACACATATGTACACACCCCACCACACACACACACACACACACACACACACACACACAGAGAGAGAGAGAGAGAGAGAGGGAGAGACAGAGAGACAGAGAGATGGAGAAAGAAAGAGAGAGAGGGAGAGAGACAGAAACAGAGACAGAGATGGAGAGAGAAAGAGAGAGAGAGGAAGAGAGAGAGAGAGAGAGAGAGAGAGAGAGAGAGAGAGGATACAGAGACACAGAGACACAGTTACACATAGCATCCAGCTGCCCCTGGCTAGCTGCTGCTTGGACTATCTATGGCTGTCAGGGAAGCAGCAGCACAGAGGGCTTGCAGCAGGGAAGGGGTAGTTCCCAGCACATTCTCATGCCAACCCATCAACACCATGTTTCCACTCTGACTCCCTGGCCTTCCACCTTTGGTCATGCTGTGGCTGGTCTCCTGCTCAGCCCCTCCATGGTGAGTCACTGTGTTGACCTACTTTCCAGGCTCCAGCCTTCCTTCTCGGTTCCCAGACTCTGACAGGCCTTCTCCCCGCTTGGCACCGGGCTTCTGTGGACAGATACCTGGTAACAGCCCCATCTGGGCACTGGCTGGGGAAATCTCACCCCCTGTTCTCCTCTACCCTCAATCAGGTCTCTCTTTCCTCCTGTGCTCACCACTGCCAGCCCTGATGGGGCTTGCTTCGGGCTGGAATACCTAGCTGTCCCAAATGCCAAGTTCATCCTGGTTCTTAGAACTCCAAGTCTGGTTGCTCCTCAGCAACCATCTTGCCAGTTTTATGTGTATATCAAGTTATCCTGAGGATACGTATGACTTTCTCCCACTTTTAAAAGTCAACCAAACCCTGCCTATAGCATGGCTGTTCGTGCCAACAGTGGTATATACCACTAGGTGTCAGCTAGTCATCTAAGTCATTCCCACTGTTGTTTCTCCTGTGAAGCCTTCTGCAGTTTGGCCCTAAGGTGTCTATTAAAGGCCTGTGTGCTAAAGGCCAGTCTGTGGGGCTATCAGGAATAGATGAAACTTTTAGGAACTGGGTGGCCTTGTAAATGTAGGTTGTTGGGCATGTGCACTCGAAAGGTATGTGGGGACTTGGCCCTTCCTCCTGCTCATCATGAGAGCTCTGCAATAATGTCTGTTTTGTCTATTAGACCCCCAATTCAGTGAATCAGCAGACTTTGGACTTACTTACGTTTGAGATAACGAACCAAAATCCCTTTTCTTCTTCTAAGTTTCTTGCCTCAGGTATTTTGTTCCAGGCAGAGAAAGCTTGTGCTCCTACTGGACGAATGATCAAAGGAAAACAAAAACCAGAAACAACAACTAGGAACTGCACACACAGGAATGAAAACTTCTATTTTGGATGCAGTCACTTTCGGGAGGATGCTCCTCTTTCTACTTCCATCAAAACAAAACAAAACAAAGCAAAACAAAAGCATAGCTCCCTCCACTGCTTCCTCTCTTCAAATGATAGTATTCCAGGCACACTGGGAAAAGCTTGAAAAGTTCTCTCTGTAATACCCTTCCTCAGCATTAACTTTCTTCTGAGGACAGAGATCTTTTAATTGCCTACTTTCTTGATCTAGACGTCCTCTTTCAAGACCCAGTATCTTAAAGTGCTACAACATTGTTAGCCCAGTGGATTGTTTTTTCTAAATGATGGTGAGGAGTAATTGTTAAGAAAAACATAATTGCTTATATAAAAATGAAATCCGTAGTACCACACTAGTGAGAGGAAAACTGTCTTTGATTCTCTTTGGTGGTGATGATGCTGGTGATGGTGATGCTGATGATGGTGATAACGATTTGAAACATGGAATTTTGAGGCAGACTCTGTCCTTCAGATTGTTAACCTCCATCTGATTCACACACCGTTGTGAATCTTCTTCTGAATTCACTCAAAGGTCACAACTTTCTCCTCCTGTTGAACAAGCACTTGGAGCGAAGCCAGCTCGTAACCTCGCAGGGTTGGAAGAACTCTTCACGTTTACTCCATAGGGCCACAATCAATTGTCCTGGATGCCTCACTCACATTCCTGCTGAGAGGGTGGTCTGGCTGTTGAAGAGGGTTTGCTCTCAGAAGCATTAGGAGGTCCCAGCTTTCATTATCTCCGTCTTCCTTCCTGGACCAAGTGAACTTTACTGCGGTTGGGTGGTTGAAGGCTCCTGGGAGGGTTGAAGGTAGGGATTGAAGAACAGGCCAGCTAAGTCCAGTAAAGGCTGCCACTGCTGGGCTGCAGCCAACCTAGACACTGTTCACAGGGATGTGTGTGAATTTGACTTTTATCAATGTGAGCCTCATTGTGAGCCAGGGAGAGAGAGGTTTACTTGTCCTTGCGTTGTAAATGAACAGCTTTGCATACTTTAGGAGTAATGAGCCTAAGCAAAAAGGAATTTTCTTACAGTGGTTTGTGCTGCAGCCAATAGGAGCTGGAGCTCATACCTCATACCCTGTGCAGAGGGATTTACTGAGTTTTAGCGCAAGTCTGGTGATGCTCTTTCTGCTTAGTGTGCTAGCGTGAGTCCTTCTGTAGTCCCAGGATGAGCCCTAAGCCAGTGTAACCACCGGGCTAGCTCTAACCTCTTTCTTTCCTTCCCCAAAGGCTCATGACTGACATTATAACAGCTTTGCGGCCATTGCCCCCTTGTGATGATCACTAACTGAAAAGAATAGATAACTTTCTCATAGTCTCCTTTACTGTCTGGGCTAGGGATTGAACCCAGGGCCTCATATGAGCTAGACAACCATTTTGCCACTGACCTATACTGAGCTCTCTATTTTGTTTTCTTTTCCCTCTTTTCTTTTCTTTTTCTTTTGAAACAGAGTCTTACCGAGTTGCCCTTCTTGGCTTTGCGCTTAATTTCTAGCCTAGGCTAGCTTTGAATTGTAATCCTCTTGTCTCCTCCTCCTCTTAAGTAACTAGGATTACAGGCCTACCTGTGCCATCAGGACCTGCTTTCTTTCTTATATAATTAACTTATTAAAGGTTAACCTCACTGAAGTCGCTTGGTGAACAATGCCTTGCATAAAATACTTCTTAATATGAAACAATTTCTCTCCCTCCCTCCCTCCCTCCCTCTCTCCCTCCCTCCTTCCCCCCCAACTTCTCTCTCCTATATATTACTGGTCAAAACTATAAAGATGAACACTCCAAGTAAGTACACAAGAATAACTCACCCTCAGAAGGACTGTCTGGGAATTCCCGACAGCTCATGGTTCGGTGACTGGTGGTCTCCGAGCCGGACCACGGAACCACACTTGTTACAAAGCCCCAGACGATGGGTGGGCGTGAGTAGGAGACTACTGACTCATTGGGGGTGAGCTGAAGTGGGGTGATCCAGTGCAGGTGGGAGGGTTGTTTTTGTTGTTCCCTGTCTGTGTGAAGCAGGCCATCCAATGACACGTATCGCTCCAGGGTCTGAGGAGGCGCAGCTTGTTACCTTCAGACACGTAATAAGAAAGCAGGGCGGGTTGAGAGGAGGCTCTAGGCATGTCGTTGACGTAGCTCTGGATGTGCCAAGAAGCTGTATTAGTGGGTCTGTACTTAGGAAGGGTGGCATTACTATACCTGCTGTGGATTCATCCACTGTGGCAAACCTCGCACTGTAGTCCAGACTTCAACATGCACGGTTCAGTTTTTCATGTACAAATTTGAAACTACCTAGTACTTCACCGAATCCCAGTTCTCCTTGAGGAGATGGAATGTGGCTACTGTGGGAACAACCTGCTTTGTTCAGAGCTATAAGTTGCAAAGCCCTCTAACATATGCTTCTTTTTCTTTCCTTTTTATTGGATACTTTATTTATTTACATTTCAAATGTTATCCCCTTTCCTGGTTTCCTCCCCCTGGCAACCCCCTATCCCACCCACCCTCTCCCTGCTTCTATGAGGGTGTTCCCCCACCTACCCACCCACTCACCCACTCCTGCCTCCCCGCCCTGGCATTCCCTTACGCTGGGGCATCTATTGAGCCTTCACAGGACCAAGGGCCTCTCTTCCCATTGATGCCTGACAAGGCCATCCTTGACTACATATGCCGTGCTTTTTCCAGGGGTAGAATAGTTTTGTGGGCTTTCGCACTGTACCACCATCATAGAGAAACAGTGATACTGAATTTATATCTCATATCATGCTGGTCTACGAGTGAAATAATTTCCTTTGAATAATGTTTTTCTGGGCTGGAGATATGGCTCAGTGCTTAAGAGAACTGGCTACTACTCTTTCTTAGGATGCAAATGCTAGGCCCAGTACCCACATGACTGCTACTTCATGAATTACATGACTGTAACTTCAGTTCCAGTAGATCCAATGCCCTCTTCTGACCTCTGCAGGTACATTTGGTGTACACATATGCATTTAAAACACCCACACACATAAAAACATTATTTTAATTAAAAAATAAGCTACCTAGGTTGGTGAGATGGCTCAGCAGTTAGGGGCACTTGCTGTGCTTTCAGATAACATGAGGTTAGTTCCCAGCACCCAAGTCAGGCAGTTCACAGCCACCTGTAACTCTAGCTCCAGGGGATCTGATGCCCTCTTGTGGTCTCCATGGGCACCTGCATGCATGCACAGCTGTGTAAACATAGACTGGCACATATAAATGAAATAATAGAATAAATCTAAAGTTTAAAAAGTATTATCCTAAGGATCCACTGATCACCTTTCTAGAAGCTTAAAATACATCAGCTCCATAAATATTATAATGTTATATGTATGTATATGTATATATGTGTCTCTGTGTGTGTGTGTGTGTGTGTGCTGTTTATGTGTGTGTGAAAATCTAAGAAATTATATGTATATACTTCTGCAAATTATGTGTTCACACATACACATGTATAAGATGTGTTTTTGGAAACACACATGTATGAAGGTTAAGATCTAAGTCCAGACCTGCTTTCTGGTTTCAGGAGAGGTACAGAGGGAGGTACCTTTATGGGAATGGACAGCTCTCATACCATTTTCACATTAAATCTAGGGCTATCTGAAGTTTTATGGTCTTTTCAAAGAATCCTTGGCCAAATTTTTGATATCCCAAGATGCTGAAGGAAACATGTGAGCTTCTGGGCACCCACCTTACCGTCCAACCTTTCTGAGGCTGATCCATCACACCAGCATACACCATGGGTACCAACAAAACCAATGGACACCTGGAGCAAACAAGACTTTGAAGACAGGCAGCCTTATGTTTTAGTTCCTGTAAGAAATGAGCAATTCTAAAATGTTCTCTTTTAACTGAGTTAAAAATAGTTGAGACTGAAATAGCTCATCCTATGAAACACGGGAGTAAAAAAAATGTGTATTTTACCCTTTCCCCCTCCCCCTGCCACTGCCTCTTTTCTTCCCTTAAAAATATGTGTTGTATTAGAGGAATTGAGCCACGGCAGCCAGGATGGAATGTTCACCATGCCACTGGATGGCAAATTGGAGGGAAACATGCCTTTCATCTTAATTATAGGCTGGACAGGGCAGAGCTCAGCGTTCTCTTCTACCATGAGCACAGGGACTTTCCCAGGGTATTTTTTTTCATCTGCATTTCTGACTCTTATTGGATTGCAAGCTTATCCATGTGACCCAGCAGGGCCCACTTGCCATAATAAGTCTAAAAAATATGCCAGAAATGTTTTCTTTAGTACAGCCTCTGAGTGTCAAACATGAACGTGATGGCACTCCCTCTTCTTATGACTCTGCTTCACCTTTTCCCAGAAAAAGGTCTCTTTGTTATAGATCCATTCTCTCCCAATATTATTCTTCTGAAAAGTTCTATGATCTGTGGCATGTCTATGATCCATGTATGTTCGTACATGGAATGGTTGTAGAACTCCATCCTATGTCTCTGTAAAATATAGTTTTTGACTGGGAGTGCAATCTGATAGAGTAATTGAAGAAAGCATTGCATGCCCTTATAAGACATAGATTTTGTTCCCCCTGCTTGATTCTATTCCCAGTGACTCACCTCCAGTCAGTTAGGCTCAAAGTCTCTTCCTACGGTGGGAATGTGTTGGCACTGAGTCATGTGTTCTCTGGTCAGATGTTCTCAGAAACAGTGAGTTGTATCTAGATCTAAGGGTGATGGTTAGTGACTCAAAAGCATTTCTTTGGGAAGGTAAACTGGGCTAAAGTGATTTGATGCTTTGACGATCTTTGGTTGACTTTATTTCCCCAGATTATGTCACCTGAACATTGGTCCTATCAGGTTGTTGCAAGAAGGAATTTTTTTTTTGATAGTTTATTTACATTTCAAATATTTTCCCCTTTCCAGGTCTCCCCTTTGGAAACCCTCTATCCCCTTCCCCCTCCCCCACCTCTATGAGGGTATTCTCCCACCCACCCACCCACTCTAGTCTTCCCTCCCTGGCATTCCCCTATACTGGGGCATCTAACACCCTCAGGCCCAAGGGCCTCTCCTCCCTCTGATGGCCTCCTCTGCCACATTTGTGGCCAGAACCATGGGTCCCTCCATGTGTATTCCTTGGTTGGTGGTCCAGTCTCTGGGAGCACGGGGGGGGGGGGTATGGCCAGTTGACACTGTTGCTCCCTCCATGGGACTGCAAACTCCCTTAGCTCTTTCAGTCCCTGTGAGAAGGAAATTTAAGAACACATTTGATGTATTTGGCAGTGTTGGAGTTATTTTAATGAGAAAGCTTGTAACCGTGGGTTTACAATCCATTGAACCAAATAGCTTAAGTGGCATTCTAGTTTTGCCTTTGTGCCTATGATAAAGCAGCTTGGGGGGGGGGGGAACAGTTCATTTTAGCTTATAGTTCTATGTTGTTGTCCATCATAGTAAGAAGACGAGGCATCGGAGACTTAAAACAGCTAGGCATATCATACTCATAGTCAAGAGCAGAGAGACAGAGAGAGAAAGAGAGAGAGAGAGAGAGAGAGAGAGAGAGAGAGAGAGAGAGACATGCATGCCCATTTGCTTGCGTGTTCTTAGCTTGAATTCTCTCCTCCTATACAATTTAGGATCCTTCTGCTAGGGAGTAGTGCTACCCACAGTGGGATGAGTTTTTCTTTTTGGTTTTTTGAGACAGGGTTTCTCTGTATAGCCCTGGCTGTCCTGGAACTCACTCTGTAGACCAGGCTGGCCTCGAACTCAGAAATCTACCTGTCTCTGCCTCCTAAGTGCTGGGATTAAAGGTGTGTGCCACCACTGCCCGGCAAGTTTTTCTTTTTTGACTAACTTAAGACAAGCTGCCATAGAGAAGCTCCTGGGCCAAACTGATGTAGACAATCCTTCATTGAGGCTTTCTTCCCAGGTGATCCTAGGTTGTGTCAAGTTGACAGTGAAAGCTATCCATCACTGATAGATTACATAATCCCACTTATATGGGTATGGGATGACATTAAAAAGCAAACCACAAATATCAGTGATGAGGAAGGGTAGTATATAGGCAGGGGACACAGGCATGGAAGAGAATACAAACAAAATTGTTCTACTGATTTAAACTGTTATAGGTTTTGTTGTTGTTGTCGTTTGTTTGTTTGTTTGTTTTGGTGGTAAATGCTTTAAAATTCAATTAATCATGAAAGTGTCAAACTCTGAGTGAAGCACCTATGGCTTCAGAATGGCCATTCTAACTGTACAGAAGTTCACTGAGATACATAGAGTTTGGGAGTGGGCAAGTTTTTGCTTGAGTGACTATCTTAATCTAGTTGTGTGATATTTTCACTGTTGGGTTCATTACAATCAAGTGATCTTATTAAAATAGATGATCAAATCCCTGCATGGGGTGGGAGGGGGTGGGGGAAATGTCCCACCTCCTACCTGAGGAGCTACTGGCAATTGTTAGCTGACGGAAGAAGGGTCAGTTTCCTCTAAGAGGAGAGCCCCTGAAAAACTGACCACATTCCAGGGGAAGACCACCCATCCAAGAATATTTAGGCTGTATACACTGGCCTTGATGAGACTAAAGAAGACACGTTAGTTTGAAAAGGAAGGGGTGTGGCTCTAGGAGAAGTTGGGGGGAGGGAGTATAGATATTAAAATACAATGTACAGATTTCTAAACTACTGCTACAACAGACAGACAAACTTATAGACAGACAGACAGATACACACACACACATGCGCGTGCGCTGCTTTCATTTTGATAAGGACAGTGTCCCAGTATTCTGATTCCTAGATACCATTATCACTCACTCTGTTTGGACCAATAGTTCTCAACAAGGGTCATCTATTGGCCCACCAGAAGACATTTGGCAATGCTCAGAGGTGAGTCTTGTTGGAACACCTAATGATGGTGGATATAATTGTCACCTAAAACATCAAGGCCACCACAACAATTGTTAAATGTTCTATTATGCAAAGACCATCCTTCATAACAAAGACTTATCTGATTTAAAATGTCAATGGCGTGGAGAGTGAGAAATTCTTATTTAGAATGTAAACTCTATTGTCTGTTGTTTGGTCTAGAACCCTGTCAAGGTTATTGAAAGAAACATGCCTACCTATGAAAATCTCTTCATTCCTCATTCATTCTAGGTCGGTTTTGAATGCTACCCTCTTTTGAACTGAGTTTTGTTGGTGCCTCAGTTAGGCTCTTGGGTTTCTGAAATCAGTGATCTTCCAAAGAGGCTGTGAAGGTAGGTGAGGTATAAGGAACAGATGAAAGAATTAGCTGAATCTTTCTGATGGGAAATGCATGCATTTGCCCAGAAATAAAGTCGAAATCTGAAGCTGAAGAGGCTTACTGCCACTTCTGAGGCTTAGAGAGAATTTTCCATGCTAAATTCATCCCCAAAGCAAGCTGATATTCTCACCGATTTAAGAAGCTTTTACTAGTTTGTGGTAATGTGCAGAAACTGGCCTTTCGGCAGAATAGCTGCCCCTTTTTCTCAAGCCAGAGAATGCCAGAATCAAGCTTGCAGAAACAGTCCTCACTTAAATAAAAATAAAAAGATTTATTTTTGTTTTGGGGTCTAAATTAAATTTTTTCCTTTAATTCTGTAAATGTATTATTCTTCCAAATATGTCAAAGTTTTAGCCTCCTGTCTTTAAAGCTCCAAACCTCGACTTTTCTTTCTTTCTTCTTTTTGTTCTGATTTTGACTTTTGGTATCTCTCTGTCAAACTGGAAGTTTGTCTTTAATTTAGGGATCCAAATTTACACGTAGACACATAGATTTACCACTATCACTTCTAGCCCATTTCCCCACGTCTATGTAGTAAATGTTTTTAAATTTACTCTACTTCTTACTCACTCCCTGTGAGCAATTTGCTCATGGTGGCTTTTTTCCCCGATGTTCCCAGGACCAATAGGTCACTTAGTCATTACAGCCAACTAAGTCTAAATGTGGGGAGGTGTCCTCTCTTGGGTTTCTTAGTCTCATTAATATAAAACAGATTTAAACAGAAGCTCCAGGATGGTTTTATTAGAGTATAAAATAAGAATGGTAAGGCAGGCAAGATGCAGATCTCAGCATGTGGAGGTCAACCTCATGGTAGACACATGACAAAGAGGTTAGCGCATGGTGAGCACAGGATAGAGACGCCTTAGAGAGAGAAAGATGGGAAAGCACACTTAGACTCCAGTAAGCATCAAAAAGAAAAGGGAGATGAGAAGAATCTCATCTCATGAGCCTGATGATGGTTTATAAGGACTGTGCCATGGGGCAGGAATTTTGGGAAGGAAAATTATCTCATTAAAGGGATAATGCTTCCTCTTCCTCTTCCTCTTTGGCAGGGTGTAAGATGAACCCACCTTCAGGAGGGCTGGTCTCTTGATCAGATGATTGGCTGGCCCATCAGGATTAACTCGATAAGGGAGGAGACAAAACTATGTCTCTGCTGGGAGGTGGAGTGTGTTCTTTTTGAGTGAGAGACAACAGCTTCCCTTTAATGCCATCACAACATAAACAAAGCAGTAATTTAGTTTAAGTCTCACTGGATCTGGTTTTCAGGATAGTCATGGAAGTGGACTCCTTTGATGATTTTGAGGCTGCCCCATGTTGCAGATCATTTGAGTGTTTGAATACTCTGTCCCTTGCTTTTTCACCAGTAAGATTCCTAATAACATGTTTGCTTGGCCATTTATCATAGATAGGCACTGGGATATATATGGATTAACACACACACACACACAATGTCTACAATGGTGGCATTTCATCTTCATCTTAAGAAACTCTTTAATTTATAAGTTAGTTAAAGACTATGTACAGTAAAGGGTGTTCTGCAGGGAGGGCTTGTCAACAGCATCCAAAGATTCTGGGTTTGCTCATGGGTATGACCTAGATCAGTTCCCTTACTCCATAGCTGTTTTATGACAAGGGAGGAACTGAGTTTTACAGTCTCTTTTCAGTGTCAGTCTTCCTCCATTCAATGAAGACAACATGTGATTTCAGGCCATGGCATCTCATAGAAGAGGATGTGATTTGAAGTAAAACCCCTGGATTATCCGATTGAACTGTAAACTGAGCTAATTCTTAATGAGACATACCAATAGCAACTCTGCACTGTAAATCTCCATTGTGTTCATGATGGAAAGTTGCCATTCTTGGCCCCTGCCTTCCATGCCTGCTGATAGGCTTCTCCCTATGTGAATGGCCTTCGTCACAGATGACTTGAGAAATTGTCTGAGGGAGCAGCTGGACAGACATCCATGTGCACTTTTGCTAGTGTTACTCTGAGAGAATAGAAACCAGAGGCTAATAAAGACCCAAGGCAAGAATTCCTCAAGTAAGCAAAATCCTGGAAGTATCAGTTACCTGTAATAGCAAATCTCTGCCCAGCTGTGGCATGTCTATAAGGAATCGCCCATGGAAATACAAAAATACATGTCAAAATATGAAGCAAACACTTTCCATTGCAAGTCGCCGTGGCTTTATGTTATCCAAAGTCTAGAAGAAAAGAATATAGTTTTCTGAGTGACCTGCACTTTGAACAAATGTTACCTACATGCATATGAACAAGCCTGATCCAGTGTCTCTATTTGTGCCTACACAGTGTGCCTTCCAATGGCTTGTCCATTGACTTTAGGCAAGTTTGAATGGTGCTGGTTAAAATGTAGATGCTGGGCTGGAGAAATGGCTCAGTAGTTAAGAGCGTTCCTGTTCTCCAAAGAGGCCTTAGTTCAGTTCCCAGAATTCACAACTCCCAACCCCAGCTCCAGTGGATTCCTCACCCTCTTCAGGTTTCTGTAGGGCACCTGCTCAAATGTGTGCATACCTACATGTAGACACAAATACACATAACTAAAAATAAAAAAAAAAAAAAAAAACCTTTAAAATTTGCTGGATCATGTCATGATGACGGGTGGAGGTGTGTACTAGAATTCCGAAGGCTTATGTAATCTTTTTCTTTCTTTTCCCCCTCCCTTTAATGCTTGTCTCTTCTCTATGCTTTTTACACTGTAAGTGTGAAAGGTAGCCACTTCTTATCTATTTGTAATGTACTGATGACGTGACTCGTTGCCTCTCCTACTATAAGCATTCAATAAATATCGTGTTCAGGTAGCAATGAAGTGACAAACAGTGAAAATTCTTCTTCAAACATCTACTTTAGTTTCTGAAATAGTTAACATATTTCTAGAACTTAAAAAAAAAATGAACAAATATATGTGGGCTAGACATGTTAAACATTCTCCAGAATATCCTGGCTCTGGTTACCCAGAGTCATTGCTGGGTCAGGCATTCACCAGAGGTCAGAACTTGCAGAGTGCTGCTTTGAAGCCCCTGCATGCGGCTGGAATTTTGAGTTACTAATAATTCAGGAACACTTGATCTCTTTCCTTATTCGTGCCCGGATGAGTCATTTTCTTGGTCGTCCTGAGCTCCTCCTGTTCGTCCACAGCAGACTAGCTGGCATGAAAATTTGTTCACATCTGTATTTCATTTAGAAATATATGCCTAAGTGCATTTTTCTTCCTTATTACCTCTTTCCTTAGTTTTTTGTTTCTCCGGGCACGCTGGACAACCCCCTATCCCGACCCAGGCAAATTCCTTCCAAAGGGAGTTCGTTCTGCATCGATCTGACAGCTGGACCCCCAGATTGGACTGAATTTCATTACATATAAGAGGAAAACAACAAAGAGACCAGGTTGCATTGCTCTCTTAATAGACGCCCAGTGACCCCACTTCTCAGAGCTTCATTTGTTTCCTAAATCCCCTAGGAAAGATTTGAGTCAGCAGAAGTGATCCCTGGGGCGTCTTCAGCAGCAGGGCTGCTGCTCTTGGTTCTGGGGTCAACCTAGTTATTCAGCAGACACTGTCTCAGCCAAGGCCAGATCAGCACTAGGCACTGCCACAGGCTGCCTACCAGCTGGTGCCTGGGAAAGCCCTGTCTCCAGACTTGGCATCTCTTTCCACTGATCTGATTGTTCATGCCATACCTTTAGAGTATAAGGTATGATCCTCCCTACCTGTCTCCCTGTCTCCCTCCCTCCCTCCCTCCCTTCTCTCCTTCCCTCTCCTATTCCCCCTCCCCTTCCCTCTCCTCCCCTCTCCTCTCCTCCTTTCTCCTCTTCTCCCATCCCCCCCCCCCTTCCCTCCCCCCCGCCTCCCTCCCCCTCCCACCCCCCCCCCCTTTCTTCCCACCCCCCCCCCTTTCTTTCCTCCCTTGCTTTTTTTCTTCATGGCCTTGCTCTCTTGATGCTAAGCAATCCAGCCAAACTACATTTAGAGAAAGCCACAGCTCCTTGCCGTCACCACCAGACAGAACAGGACAAGTGATCACTACTTGCTTCAAACCATTTCCATGCTAAGAATTCTGCCAGTTCTTTTCTTTCTTTGCTAACACCTTGGCTCTGGGCAAAGCATTTGTTTGTACAGGTTTGACTGGAAGCTTGATCTTCCTGATTCTATGTGTTTGCAAGGAAGACAATTGGATAATAAACATAGTCACGGTTAAGGACAGAATGCAGAGCCTCCCTCCAACTGATCCCAGTGTCATGGTACTTGGAGGGCATTGACCAGGTGACACACATGAGTCCTCACCAGTGGACTCAGTGCCCATGTAGAAGAAAACTCAGGAATCTCTCTGTGAGGACAGAGAAGATGACTGCCAGTGAACTGGGAGGCAGGCCCTCCTCAGAGAGGAATGTACCAGCACCCTGATCTTAGACTTCCAACCCTCCACAGCTCAGGGGAAGCCATTTTTTCTGTTTGCTATTTCATAAGAGAAGCCCGAAAATGACTTGGGTGGCTACACACCTTAAGAGTCATTTAAACATAACAAATATGAGATCATACAAACAGGAACATTTGGCTGAAAAAACGTTAAAGCTCACAAAACCAGAAGACTAAAAATTAAGAAAAATGCTTGAAACTGGTATCACAGGGGAGTGTTAGTTTCTTTGAAAGCATGGCCACTGGTAAGTTGCCCCTGCCCCAGTGGACTGCCCCACATCCTCTACAGTGGCCATGCTTTCAAAGAAAAGTGACTCTTCTTGCCCCGAAAGCCACCAATTATTAATAAATCCTCAGACATGGCCTTGGAGCCCTCTCTCTTCCCATGCTGTACTTGACTGTCTATGTTTTGTGCATGTAACTACAGATGCTTGGGCCCATGTGTGCACCAGCCATGATGTGTCCAGAGGACAGAATTTCACAGCTCCCCTCTGCATCCTCTGATGCTTGCTTTCTTTATAACCTGCTCCTCTGTGAGGTTCCCCGAACCTGTGGAGTGATGGTGCTCTCCGGCTGAGCACTCACTTTTAACAGCAACAATTGTCTGCGTTAGCAACTACCACTGAGGTAAGAAGTCTCTCTGACCAAGGTTGAGAGCAGCACAGATCCACAGACCATATTCATAGTATCAGGCATGAATTCCCTCCTGTTGAGCGGGCCTCAAATCCGATCAAGAGAGTGATTGTTTACTCCAATAAAGAGTTCCACCACTATTACATCAGCAGGCATAGCTCACCAGCAGGTAAGGAGGTAAGCAGGGATTGTAGCATGCAGCATCCAGTGCTGGATAAAAAGTCCTGATGTCTCTTTTCCTCCGACAGCCGGGTAGTGATTCCCAGCACTATGGAAGCTGGCCAGCAGAGAGCTTACACTCAGTTCAAGATGGATTTCTCTGTTTTCCTGTAGTCAAATGTGTGGTTGTCTCTTCGGTACTAGGACCTTATCTAGTTATGACGGGCAATCAGGAGCAGTGGCAGCTGTTTGTTTGGGGTGCCTCTGTATCCTCCAGGTACAGTGGGTTGAATGAGAAATGTCCTCCATAGGTGTGTGTATTGCACATTTAGTTCCCAGTGCAAACCGCCAAGGAGGACGGCAAAACTGGGCACGGTGACCTGAATTTGTAATCTCAGCCCTGAGGGGGGGATGACGGGACAGGCAGACTCCTGGGGCTCATGAATAGCAGGCAAAGACATGCACATTGGAGGTTGTCTTCTGGCTTCCACATGCACTGGAACATACACATGCATATGCAAACACACATACACTCATAGCCACAAAATCTGACAGATTATGCCTCTCCTTTCTCCCTTCCCTTTCCTTCTTCTTCCTTGACTAGAACACCCCACGATTTAATGAACCCCTTGATATTCACATGCGCATGAAAGAGCATGAAACCTAGGATGCATGGTCTATGCCCAAAGAAATGATTTATAAAATCTGAAAATCTTTAAAGTCAAATAGTTACAAGATTATTTCCATCTCAATATATGAGCAACATACTAGAACAGATGTCTCTCTTAAAGGGGAGAATTTTATAATCTGAAGATCACATGAAACCTGGTACCTTAGGACACGTTTGACTTCTGGAAGGAAGGGAGCTGTTTGGGAAGATCATCATTCTAAAACAATCTGCCCGTGTGGAAAACAAGTGATTCTTCTTTCCATTGGAGGACCTTTGGGGAAATGTGTCTCCAATCATCCCTGTGGGGCCAGCATTTCAAAGACAACATAGGAACCCTGTGTCCTCATCCTGGGAGTTCACTGAGCCCAACAACCACTGTGTCCCTAAAAGTAGCTGATCTCATGCCCCGTGTGCTCAAGTTCCTCATTCCTCAAATAGTAGACGTTTCCAGAAGCTCTGGGGGTGGTGCTGACTCACCTCGATGCCTGCACACCCGTGGGAGAAGCTCTGAGACCTAGGCAGCCAGTGAGAATCTGGACAGCCTCTCTTGTTATCAGGCAGATCCAAGAATGCGGATGCAGTAAGGAGCGCGGCTCTTCAGCCTCTTGTGGTCGACATGAATAGCATTCTTTCAATCGCTTCAGGGATGAAGAAGCCAAAGCCTTCAGCAATTAAAAACTCCGGCTCATGTGTTTGCGGTAGATGTTGGAAACATTTGACTTTGGGGGTTCAACCTTTTGAAGCTGAGTACTTTTATTCTAAAGCTAATGTTGCAAAATAAAGTGCTATTGGTAATTCAGATTTTATTAGGCTAGAGAGAAACAAGCTGACCATAGTATAATCTCCAGATACTGCATGTTTACAGAACCAGAAGTTGAAAGTCATTTCTGTTTGTACGATATGGACTAAATGCAATCCATATTTCACAGAATGGAAAACCTCATCTCAGTTTTTTTTTTTTTTAAATCTCTAAACTGAATATAATGAACCCCACACAGCCCTGTCTCATCCCACTTTTCTTTGGAATTCAGCAGCATAGCCAGAGAAAAGAGCCGAGATGGTCTCTCAGCTTTGTTTTTCTTAGAATCTGTGGTTTTGTGTTTAATTCTGATTGGTTTTACATGTGTACCCACATCTTCTACCAATTCAATGGTGTACACTCTCCTCAGTCGACTCTTGTTCCGTTCTCAGCAGTATCTCCTCCCCTTCCATCCCCCACTCCATGTTCTCTCCCTCTGTCTAATTTACTCTCTCTGTATCTTTCCCAGTTCATTTGCAGTACCGCTGCATCTCCAAAATTCCCATCAGCTTTAGCTAATACTGCACACTCTTTCTCCTCCATTAACCTTGGGTCTTCCCAGCATCTGTTCTTGTCATTGCATTGGGCTAGTCACAGTGGATTGTAATGGCTGATTTACACGCTTAGCTAAGGCATTGTCTTAGTCAGGGTTTCTATTCCTGCACAAATATGACCAACAAGCAAGTTGGGGAGAAAAGGGTTTATTCAGCTTATTCTTTCACATCGCCATTCATCAGGAAAGGAAGTCAGGACTGGAATTCAAGCAGGAGCTGATGCAGAGGCCTTGGAGGGATGTAACTTACTGGCTTGCTTCTCCTGCCTTGCTCAGCTTGCTTTCTTATAGAGCCCAAGACCACCAGCCCACAGATGGTACCACTCACAAGGGGCCCTCTCCCCATTGATCACTAATTGAGAAAATGCCTTACCACTGGATCTCATGGAGGCATCCTCTCAACCGAAACTCCCTTCTCTGTGATAACTTCAGCTTGTGTCAAGTTGACACAAAACCAGCCAGGACAGGTGTATTTAGGACACCATGTGATATACATTTAAATAGTGCACATGGTGGGAAAAGAGCACACACATTTAAGTGTTCATTAAATTCCCACTGATTCAATCACTCCTAAATAAAACAAACCAATCAAAAACTTTTGTATACCATTTTATTTTAAATTTAAGATTACAGTTATTTATCTATATAGGAAGAGAGATGTGGACAGAGGACAGAGATGTAGAGTCAGAGGACAACATGTGAAGACAGCTCTTTCCTACCATGTAGGTCCCAGGGATAGAACTCACCAATCTCAGCAGGAAGCACTTTTGTCCACTGAGCTGTCTTGCTACTACCCTGGTTTCATCTTAGTGCCCACTTCTTTGTAGATCCCTTCTAAAAGCTTCCAATCCTCAAAGAACATACAAGAGAAAGATCCACTCATCTGTAGCAGAGAAAGCTCACTCTGTACAATTTTGCTTTGGAAGCACAAGGGCCTGACTTTAACCCTCAGGACCCGCCTCCCTTTAAAGCCAGGTGTGATGATTTAAGCTTGTAACCCTAGGTCCAGGAACTCAGAGACAGGAGGATCCCAGGTGCTTATCAGTGATCCCAAGGCTAGTGAGAGACCCTGTCTCCTTGAAGATGAAGATGATGACCTCTGACAACGAGGATGGCAAGGCAGCAGCAGTGGAGGAGCATAGTTCTGGAGACTGACGCCCAAGGCTGCCCTCTGCTTTCCACATGTACCTGCACACATATCAAAAGCTACACACATGCACACTACCCCATCACCTATTCCAAAACAGCACAGGAGAGGTAGAACCCATGTGGAAGACTTTGTGTACTGAATTCACTGTAAGACAGATACTACTGTCTGCTACAGTCAAAAGCCACATGCTCAGCTCATCACCAGATGAGCATGGATTGACAAATCCATGTGTTAAGGTAAGGATCACTAAATGCTAAACCTTTCCTTGTCTGAGGAAGTTGAAGAGTGGTCTAAGTGTTGTTGGCCTTAAGAAGACTGGTGCAGTAACCTGCGGTCTGACTTTGATGAATGTGCCCACAGCCCAAGAAGCAGGAAGACAACACATCCTACTTTCTCTAGGCTAGGACAACACATCTTTCTTTGTCTGGGCTAGCCCACATTTCTGTGATTTCCTCAGGGTAACCATTTGTGGAACTCTCCTGCTCTCGGGAAGGTTCCTTGCTGGACTGTCTTGTGGGGGCTGTGTCCGTGTGTCTCTGTGCACTCCAGTGAGCCTTCCTCTGAACACCACAAAAGAGCAACTTCCTCTCTGATGACCACACTAACTCGCACTGGTAGCTGTTATTTTACATTTACTTGGTCAAATATCGATTCCCTTATTACATCATTTGGAATAAACTGCAGAATTATTTCATTAATTATTCATGGAAAATGAGTGCTGATTTGGTTGATCTCACACAAGAGAGTTGTTTGACCTAGATATTGTTTTATTCAAACAGCTTGGGCTGCAGTGGACACAGAGTCTTGGTCAGAGGCCCATTCTTCTTACTTGAATTTCCACAAGGACAGACGGCTATAAATTCAGAGGATGGGTACAAACACTGGACAGAGAAGTTCTCTCCAGATGGCTGTTGCTATCTAAATTATAAGTTGGGTCTTCTCAGATTAAAACAAACCAAACCAAACCAACCAACCAACCAGACAAACAAACAAACAAACAAAAAACTACTTACTTGACTGTGGTTGTTCTTGAACATGGTTGGAGATAAAGGTGGAGAATTAGTGGCCCACAGAAAGCTCACCAGTTTACTAAAGCCTATGGTACAGACCATTCTGAGAAAATCCCAAAGTTCAAGGCATGGGTGTCCTGTTTAAGAAGCAGCAGTCCTTGAACTTGGAACTCAAGGCTTTGCTGTGTGGCTAGAAGGCTTTTCCTCACAACTGGTTAACACTGCTGCTGACAGAGAAATTCAAGGAAATTCTGGAGATTCTCTGAAAGGTGAGGGAAGGGATGGAGCCCAAACACTTTAAGAAAGCAAGCTGTGGCCCTGCCTCATGTCTTTACCCAGTCTAAGGAGAAACCTAAAATCCATGGGCACCATGGGTTTTTGTTGTTGTTGTTTTTGTTCCTTTTGGGGCATGCTGTGTTTTCAGAATTGTACTTTATTTATTATTGTTTGAAAGTTCATACATGTACACAATGCATGGTCCTATCCATTTTCTGCATTTTCTATTCCTTCCTTCCAGCTATGCCCGAGTCACCCCTAGCATGACTCCCATCTCCATCCCACTAAATCCAATTAGTGCTGCTTATAAACTTGTGTGTAGGATCATCTGCTACAGCAGGGGCAACCTACCAGTGCTCCCCACCCCCAATAAAGGTAACCCTCCCTTCCATAACAGCCATCAGTGGAAACTCACTCCTCAGCTAGGGATGCGGCATTGGGAGTACCCCATCCATACTGGTATTTTTACCTCTTGATTTTGTGCAGGTCTTGTAACCACAGCAGCTGGGAGTTCACATAAGAGCCACATCATGTCCAGAGGATGATATTTTACAGCACCTCTCCCATCAAATGCTCTCTGCCTCCTCTTCTGCTATGTTCCTTCCCCCTCAGTGTGGGTGGAAGTAGTGGCTTGAAGAAAGCTCCACCCAAAGCAGAGCCCTCACTTTACAGTCTTTAATTTAGATATTGGGATTGAGTTTTTTTATTTGGCTTTGCGTTTGCATACATACCTTTGCTAATGGTTGTGTACCACCAGTTACCAGGATTGGAGGTCTTCTGGAAGAGCAGTTAGTTCTCTTAAATGATAACTGATCTCTCCATCCCTTTATCTTGTTTGTTTTTTAAGTAATGTTTCTGTAAATAAATTCTGTCCAGTCTTCAGGCTAGTTTGGTTCTGACTTTTTACTGCTTGCATCCTGAAGGGTAGCAATAGCTCTGAGTTTTGGTACCAGCATTTGGCAGTGGTACTTCCTATTAATTCTCATTTCAGTGGAAGATTTGCTGAACAGAGGAGGTGTTTGGAGATGGGCTTAGACCTGGTCTTGATCCAGAGCAGAAGCTGTCTGTCAGCTGCTGTTTTGTGCAAGCAAGACATACATGGACTCATGTTCTGCCTTTGATGCCTTGTTAGGATTTGAAGCTATGGCATTAAGGGCCAAAGAGGATGTGTCTTCTACCAAGTGTAAGATGAACAGAGACAGCCAGGGTTAGTGGAGAAATGCCTGCCACAGTACCTATTCAGTGCCTGCTCTGCTCAGTGTAGTCTTCATCTAGGGCAACAAACCAGACTGAGCCCTGCCCATATAGAACTTTGTTTGATAACCTATTTGCTGGTGGTATTAGAAAACAAATCACTTCAAAAAGCTAGTTTGTAGCAAGTCATTAAAAACAGAATAGGCTAAGAGTAGAGGAAGTGATGCATATCTTTACAGTAAGAGCAGGCTATCTGGGGAACATCCTGGGTAATGATTTCAGCAGGTGTAAATTTGTTGAGGCAGGGACTCAGCTGCTATTTCAAAGCAAAACAGGCTAGGTGGACAGCATGGCAGAAATGCAGTGAGGTCATGGTGTATGATCAGAAGAGAAGGAACAGAATACCTGGGAGATTTAAAAAGAAGTTGCATATATTAGAATCAGTTTAAATTGTGGTGATGGGCCATTAGAGAGATTTAGTGCTCTCTCTCTCTCTCTCTCTCTCTCTCTCTCTCTCTCTCTCTTTCTCTGTGTGTAGTTGTATGCATTCATGTGGGTGTGTACGTATTTATATGTGTTTAATGCATGTGTGAAGGTAAACATAGAGTGCAGTGGTTTGGGTCAAGTATCCTGAGCAATTGCTATTTACCTTGTATTTTGAGACAGGGTCTCTCATTGAAACTGAAGTTTGTCAGTTTGCCTAGACTGATTAGTCAATGAACCCCAGGAGTCTGCTTGTCTCTGCATACTGACCCCAGTGTGGGGATCCAGTTGTACATCCTTACTGAACTCAAGTCCTTGTGTTTTTGTGGTAAGAATGTTATGAGCTGATCCCTTTCCCCAGACCACACTGGAGAATCAGAAGCACAATAATGACATCATTCTATTTAGATCTACAGAGAAGACAGTTGTAGACTCACTGGAACATGTAAGGCTGGCACTCAGTGGGGCAAGAAGTATCCCAGTGTGGCATACATTCTTAAGTTAGAGCTGGCAGATGACTTATGAATTATGTTCTGAAATAGACAAGAAAGAGAAGAGTTATGGAGAAAGAGAGCTAGAGAGTCCTCTGAGCTGGTCAGAAATCCTTGTCACACCAAAATGCCACTCTTTCTACTTCAGGTCACAGTTGGTAAGAATAAAGGCAGGGAGTTTGAGCTGGGGAAACAGGTTAAGCAGTCAATAAAAATGGGTTCTATCTTCTGAGCCACGCCTGCTGAGTGTTTTGGGCTGACGAAGACACTAGTGTCAGTGTGAAGACCCAGTTACAGAGCTGAGGGGTGCTCTTCCAGGGTATTTATAAAGATATTTTTCTCAAGTTGTTTCAAGGCACAGGGCTGACATCATGGCTGTCCCTTTTAAGGGAGGGGTTGTGGGATGAGCACAGTACCCAGAGGTGCTTCTGGAACACACTGTTGCCTAGAATCATGAAGCTATGAATTGACAGAGTTGGCTTCAGTTACCAGACTATGGAACTGACCATAAGCACATGGACCCAAAGAAAATAGGCCAGTGGCGTACTAAATTTGTAAGTGATCTCTGCTGCTAAAATAACTCAAGGGGCCAGAGAGAGCCTACTGCATTTTTCAAACGCTAAGATGTTCCCAAGGATGCAGGAATCACATTCTTAAAATGTGGGCTCTCAGATGGTCAGATCTCAGAAGTGATATCCTTTCAAAGGTCTACTGCAGAGAAGACATCAGACAAGGGAAATCCCATTCCTGCGTAGAACAAGTGGCCTTCTGAGCAGCTAACCAAGTGACACCGTGTCCCCCCTGACATCTCTGTTACTCATTGACTTCTTTTCCAACCTGGGAGCTATTTCATTTGTCCAGTTCTCGGCTGACTTTTGTTAATGGAATTGTCAGGGATCTATTACACATTATCCTGGCCTGTGTTCCTCAGAAAAAAAGAAATTGAAATAATGGCAAGCCTGCTGTCACGTCCAGACTCTATTAAAATGTATTGAGCACAGGAGCCAGATTAGGAGACAGAAGGAGTCCTACAAGGACAGATAGCAAGCCTGCAAACATTGCTGAGCTAGCCTCTCAGGGCTGCAGTGGGTAAAGCACTGATTCAGAGGACTGTCTATTGAGAAGCCAATATAAAGTGTGACAAAGGATAGTACATAGGTATGAAGAAAGGCATGGGAGAGAGAAAGAACAATTTGTAGCTTGGATCTCCAAACAGTCTGAAGTCCGCCCTCGGAGGTTTGTCCTTTTACCTTTCTGGGTTGTTTGAGTCAGGATTCTCTAGAGGGAATCATAAGAGAGTTTTTGGTCTACAAGCTTAGGCCAGTGGTTCTCAACCTGTGGGTTGCAAACCCCACAGGGGTCACTGTCAGATACCTTACATATTGGGTATTCACATTACGATTCATAGCAGTAGAAAAACTACAGTTATGAAGTAGCAACCAAATAATTTTATGGTTGGGGCCACCACAACCTGAGGGACTGTGCTAAACATTCACAGCATTAGGAAGGCTGAGAACCACTGGCTTGCACAGTACAGGCCACATAGTCCTACAATGTCCGTTTGCACACTGGAGAGCCCGAGAACTCAGTGGCTTTTCAGTATACATGGCGGAATGTCTAAAGAGTCCCAATCCAGTGCAGGTGAGCTGGAGGCTCCGGCAGAGTCTCTGCTCTTCAGTCTGCATCTAAAAGCCAAAGAAACTGGGTTCTATTATTCGCAAAGGGTGTCAGCAAGAACAGCATGGGTAACCGTGGCTGCTGCAGCAGCAGCAGCAGCAGCAGCAGGGATAATGGATTCACTGGCCAGAGATAGGCAGGTAAAAGACAGAAATGCTTCTTCCCGGATCTCTATGTCTCCTCTGCCAAAAGAAGGTTCTCCCTACTTTGTCTCTTAGTTAATCCTTCCAAGAAACACCCTTACAGACTCACCCCAGAAGCTCTTGGTTGATCCCAGATCCAATTAAGGTGATAGCTAAGATTAACCATCACCAGAGTGGGACAACAGTGACTCCAAGGAAGGGCTTCATGGAATCCTGAATCTTGGAACCACAGGGAAGCCAGAAGGCAGGAGTGGTGGGAGGTGGTACCAGGTCGCACCTACATGAGGTTGGCTAAACAGTATTTACACATAGGCTGTTGACAACACCATGGGAAAGCGAAGACAGAGGAAGACCTTCTAAGGCAAGGTACACAAAGTCTGAGAAACTTCTCTTTAGGAATAGTCTGTAGGAGAACAGGGGGCACTGCTGGTCCTGTAGCATTCAGTAATTCTAGACTCAGGCGGATTTGCTAACGCTGTGAGAATTCAGATTGTCTCTTGGAGAGGCTTCCCATGGTTTGTGGAACAGACGTGTGAGGTGAGTATTGTCTAGATTGATGGTGCAAGTGGATGATAAATAGCCAAGGAATGAACTGTGGCCATACCTCGATAGCACCCACCAGTAGCATATATATCTCTGTACCATTTCTGTGGGTTTGATCCATTCTCTTCTCATCCCAGGGGTAAACTCCACTTAGGCTAACCTTATCAATGCTGTTTTAGCCCAAGGCCATGTATCCTAACAACTGAGGTTCTGGACACCTGCAATATGTGGAACTGCAGTGGCAATTTGGTTACACATGAAGAAGGTTGGTCTAAGGGGAAAACTAGGGTACGGAGAAGCCTAGGGGAAAGGATCTAATTGAAGCCATGCTTGGTGCCCGTCATGAGTTGTGCCCGAGAACAAGGCTACAATCCACAGGAAGGGGCAGGCTGTCTCTACCTTTCAAGCTAGTTCACACTGGGCTCTCCTTCTCTCTGACAAAAACATTGAAGTTAATGTAGTTGTTGGTTAGAGCTGCAGACAGTGTTGTCCAGGGTAGAATTATGAGTAGTTTATTTATGGAGTCTTTGCAGAAATTCAGGATGCTGTAAATGAATGAAATGAATTGTGGAAAATATTTGCAAATGACCTAATTCGACCAGGGTGACCCATTTTAGATTTCGGACACATTTACAGGGTGGCAATATCAGAGCAAGTTCTTAACTAGTTGAGATAAACTACATCAACAAAATTATATAAGGAATGGTTGGGCAGAAGAGATGGGACCATTGTAAGATCTAGACGTGGCAGCTTCTGGTATTTATGCAGCAATGTTCCGGGTCCAAAGTCCTGGATCTTCAACCTCCCATCACCAGAGTGCTTTGCTAGGATTTCTCAAGGGCACCGAGCTGATCATTTCCTTTTGTTTCAATTCTGAACTTTCCAAACAACTTTCAAAAAAATAAGGCATAAGTTGACTCATACTTTATAAAAGAAATGTCTTCTGGTAACACACACAGACACATATATGCAGACACATACACACAGACAAACATATACATATATACATACATAGACACACACGGATTCTCATCTACACACACTCACACATACTCACATAAATACACACATGCACACACACCACACACACACAAAGTCACATATATCACACACTGACACACAGTCACACATACATATATACATACATGCTCACATAGACACATACACACATACACACATTCTTACACATACACATACATGCACACATATTCACATAGACACACACGTACACACATTTACACACAGACTCTCATACACAAATACACACACTCACATATAAATACACACACATACACACATTGTACAAACACACACATTCACACATACATACACAAAATTACATACAACATACATCACACACACATACACACACACACACACACACTCATACAAATGCATGGGGCAGAGCAAGTGGGCAGTACAAATCTGAATCAATAATTTACTTAAAAACAGAAGACAGGCCGGGCAGTGGTGGCGCACGCCTTTAATCCCAGCACTTGGGAGGCAGAGGCAGGCGGATTTCTAAGTACGAGGCCAGCCTGGTCTACAGAGTGAGTTCCAGGACAGCCAGTGCTACACAGAGAAACCCTGTCTCGAAAAACCAACAAAAACAAACAAAACCTCCCCCAAAACAAACAAACAAACAAACAACAAAACCACAGGGAGGTGAGTGTAGGTCTGGAAAGAGTTACCCCTGGGGAGGAGTGTGGGGTAAATATGAAGAAAATATTTTGTATGAAATTCTCAAAGAATTAAGCAAAATATTCTTGAAAAAGTAATGATAAAACCACAAAAGAGTAGGCTCATTTGACTGTAGACGTGTTCAGGGAATCGTGGGCTATGGGGTTCAGACATCACAGAGACCCAGAGGACAGAAGGCATCAGATGATTGGAGAGATTTGGAGATTCTCTGACATGGTTGTCTTTTAAGTGAAGGGCTGCCAGCTCTTTACAACACACGTCCTTAGGTAGTTTAAAACTCTGCATTAATCAAGCAACAAGGCATAAGAAAAGTTTAATTTGGCTATATTTCTATTTGATTGTATAGAAAAAAAAAATGGAAGTAAAGAACGGGCTGGAAGCACGTGTGAGAGGCAGGAAACTTGCCATGATTAGGGCCAGGAGAGGAGGGGCCAGCAGGGGCAATTATGGAAGAAGGAATAGCTGTTGGAGACCCTAACGAGCTCAAACTGACAGCACCTACGGCTGATGGATGTGGTGGGATGGGAGGAGAGGAGCCACACGGGTCATTTCGAGGCGCTCCGTTGCGGCAGACAGAGTTGTGATGCTTGGACATGTAGGGAGATTTGGAGATAGGAGAGGGGACTGATTGGGCAGCTGTCTGCTGCAGCAGATCGGGAGAAAGGGGAGGAAAGGGTCCCTCCTCTCTGTATCGGGAATGGACAGTTAAAAGTGGGGGAAATAAAGCATACGTGCTGTGGGAATAGGCTTGCTCCATGTTATGATTCAGGGTTGTATTATTACTTACACATACGATTATAAAATCGTATGTTTTAATCTAGCCAATCATAGGGATAACAGACCACCATCGCTCTTGGCAGAAATGCTGCTGTAATATTAATGAGGCCCCCCCCCCGCCCCCAGCATGTCCCATTCTGCTCAGTAGAAACTGGGCTTACGTGTTCACATCTGATCAAAGTCGCCAGAAAGGGAACCCAGGAATATGTGGGAGTTATAGGAAGTGAAGATCACACGCTTGTCAGCACCTGCAAGGTTGTCTTTGTATCATTTCTGGTTCCTTCCGCTGGTGTTGGTTTAGGTTAAAATTAGTTTGCCTCCTACGCAGATCCCAGCTCAACCAATCACAGCTTACACCTTCTTGTGCTTTCCACTCTGTGTGTACAGACTCTGGCCTGTCTTCCTAGTCTATCAACTGTAGGTGCTAACTCGCTCCCTCCCCCTCCCCCCCCCCCCCCCCCCCCCTCCCCCTCCCCCTCCCTCTCCTCCCTCCCTCCTTCCTTACCTCACTCTCTCCTTTCTTCCTCCCCTCTCTTCTGCCTCATGTCTCTGCATGAATCCTGTGGCCATTGCTTTTCTGGAATAGAAATGGCCTATTAGAGGGTTATGCCTCCTTAAAAGTGAAGGAGCTTGCCGGGCAGTGGTGGCACACCCCTTTAATCCCAGCACTCAGGAGGCAGAGGCAGGTGGATTTCTGAGTTCGAGGCCAGCCTGGTCTACAGAGTGAGTTCCAGGACAGCCAGGGGATACACAGAGAAACCCTGTCTTGGAAAAAAACCAAACAAACAAACCAAACCAAAACAACAACAAAAAACCAGTGAAGGAGCTAGAGTAAGATAAAAAGAACGAAACTCTCTTCTACAAGGCATTTTAAACAGCTTTGGAAAGGGCCTCAGGTTTCCCTGACATATGTGCAACATCCAGCTTAGTCTTGGCTTCCTGCAAGCATCAGGAGAAAGGAAAATGCATTCTTTGTTTGCAAAACCCACAAAGAACAAATTATAATTGCATCCTATTATCCAGCCTCTTTAGCTTCTCCGAGAAGTTGGGGTTTAAATAACAGAATTGTTTTGTTTTGTTTTTTTTCTTTTTAAACGCTGGGGTAGGTGGGGCTTGTTGTAAGTGGCGACAGGTGGAACACACCCAGAACAAATGGACTGAACACAACCAGCCACACCTCTTCAATTTCTAGTGAAAATCCCACATACATATTTGATCATTTTAAGTGTGGTGGATTTTTTTTTCCCTCTACTGGCTCAGAGACAATGTAAAAGAAGAGATAAATGATTTGCCTTCTAATTAAAAAAACAACCCCCCCCCCCAAAAAAAGACAAAGAATTGAGTGTTAATTGATTTTAGGTGCAGGCTGTGATGGAAAAAATATTACATGTTTTTTTCAGTTTCTCAGTTGGATTACTTAGAGATTCTTGCCAATGCACATGTAAAAGCTTCACCAGCATCGTTATTTCAGGTTTTTTTTTGGGGGGGGGATAACTTGGGCTAAATAATGTTCCTTTTTGGAATCTACCCTTCCTCTTTTCTTGGATTCTAGGGCCAAATGTAAAAAGAGAGCTAAATTCGGAATTAGGATGTAAAAGGGGAAAAATGCAGATAGCTTTCTGGCGCCAACTGCCTCAGAAAGCAGGGCCTGGAGAGCTTTGCATTTTGTTAGCAAGATTTGGAAGTGGACCTAAATTTCAGAGATGCCGGCCTCTGGGAACCAAAACACCAGGTTTAGCAATCTGCCAGGATGAGGGGAGACAACTTGGAGAGCCAAAAGAACCCTTTGCCTGTGGTATTGTACAGCTCAGCTCTGCCCACCCACACTGCCATCACCACACACACCCCTGCAAGAGTCCATGGGACCCGGACAGAATCAAAACTGGGCAGAGCCCCTTTGGCAGAGTCAAAAGCGCATGATGAGGTTGCTTCTTGGCTTTGGGAAGCAGCTAGGCTTGGTGATTTATGGCTCAGCTCAGAAGGGGATAATGAGCAGCCTGCAGGTGACTAGCAAGGCAGTGGTTCAAGGTAAGAGCAGAGGAGCACAAGCTTTGTGGAGGCTCGGCTTTGAGCCAGATTTACACACTGACCGATCTTGGGAACAATTACATAGTGGTGCCTCCTTGTCTTGGTGTCTGATGTCGCCGGGCTTCTCTGAAAGAAGCCTGGAAAACCAAGCCTGGCTTGAAGGTTACCTCTGCTTCTTGTTTATTTTCTCTTCCTTTTTTGCCTTGCATCTCCACCCAGCTTTACAGAGTGGGCCTGAGAGGAAACCAGTGACCACATTAAACAAAAGGATGAGGAAAGGTGGCCTGCCAAGCTTAGAACCCTCGGTGACCTTTCGTGTTTGGGAGATTTCAAGAACTTCTTGACTTCTGTGCTTCCAGTTTGTTTATTCTTGGCACAGGGAAGTTTCCTGTTTTTTAAGAAAAACAAACAAACAAACAAACCAAACACCTTACAAAATGCTTGCAAAGTCTTCTTGGATATCAAAACTCCAAAACAATATTTTGATGATTTCATATGTAAATGAATCAAAACAATGTGAGCAACATTTCCTATAAAGTATATATGAGCTTTAAATAAGTACAGTAGCGCTTAACTAAACATACTTTAGTTATAGAGGATGAAAGGCATTTGAAACCCAGCTCGAGATGTTTGCTAAGTCTACAATGAAGCCAAATCCAACCACTCCAAGTGGAAATGCAAGGAAACAATTTATTATTAAAATAGTTGAGGAGTGTGACGAGGCCTGTGCCTCTTACAGCCAAAACGCTCTCCACCAAGTGATTGGGGCCATGCTTCCGAGCATCCTGGGACTGGATCTGTTATGATTTCGGATAAGAAGTGTCACCTCAAAAGGCTGATGTGTTGAAGGTTTGGTCCCTAAAGCTGGAGGTGCTATTGAAAGGTGATGGAGTTATGATGGTATTAATTTTATCTTCAGATCGACCCCATGGAGGAGTTGATGCTGAATGAGCTATTAGAAGCTTACCTCATTGGGACCCTGAAGGGACCCACTTTGCTCCACCGTAAGCTTTATATGATATTATGCTCGACCGCACTCAATAGAAGCAATAGAGTCGAGTGACTACGCATACCCATGAAACCACAAAGCAAACCCAGCCCTTCCTGTGCTTAAGTTATTCTTTTCTCGGGTACTTTGTTCCAGCTCCCAGGCCATCCACGAAGGCAGAAGAGCAGTTTGAAGGCTCTGAGCCTCTGGCTCACTCATTTTCCAAGTCAGAGACCATCTCATAATTTTCCTCTCCTTGCTCACTCAATGTAACCATCCGCTGTCAAAATCCAGTATTCAAATCTCTAAATCTAATGAGACTCAGGAGGCCAAAAGGCTGATATCCTTCCGCGATGGACTGCTGCTCACGTAGAATTCCTCCTATTCAGGACTAGGCACGCCCACAGATCTGGGGGGAAGTGCATAAGTTCCCAGTTATCTCTAACCCATCCTTCTATGGGGAAACCACAACATAAGTGCTGCAGGCTTTAAGGTCTTGACAAAGCAAGATTTCACACGCCATCTACTATGGAAAAAAAATGGCTAAAAGAGGTAACGATTTGAAATATACGCACAAGAGGCAGCCTCTTGATTTTAAGCAACTTGGAATTCAGCTGAGGAAATTCCAGTGACTGAAGCAATGCATGAGGCTATGAAGCTGGAGCCTTGAAGTGCAACAGAAACTCAGAGGTTCCCTTCCGAATGAGAAAGAGTTCTCTCTTGAAGATCATTTCAGTATTTCAGAATATGTGACACTTGAGTGAGAAAGATCATCTAGTCTGCAAAGCGGCAAATGTGAGGAAACGGAAATAGGACAATCACAGTGAAAGCCACGGGGAAAGAAGTTCACAGGTCAGAACAAGGACAGGGAAAGATCCAGAAGTGCTAACAGTACTTTCCCCCAATATGTTCCTTCAAATAGCATGTTATCTTTCATAACTGGAATTGCATAAATTGATTTGGGAACATCTGGGTCAAAACCTACAAATGTCATATTTTAATTTGACAACTTTTTGTTTCCCTTAGTCTACCTCCAAGAGATGGTATAAAAACTGTGATATTTACCTCTCGTCCCTTGATAAATACAGGTTGTTAAAAGCAAGACTAGTTTGGTGTATTGAAGAAACCCAGTGGCCACAAGAGTTGTAAAGACTCATGGGCTTTAGCAGGCACACTGGCATCATCTGCACAGGAACTGGCTGTCTTTGCTGTGGCTTTAAAGAGGCACTTGGCAAAGCTTCTGTTCGTGTAAATACATATCATCTGAGCAGTATCATAAATTAAGGGACTTGGTAATTGACCCAAAAGCCTGTGCTGGGGCATGTTTCCTAGCACAGATTGTGAACTCAGGTTATGCCAAGGCCATCCTGTTTTATCTTCAACTAATGGGTTGAATTAACTTATGAATGTGTGCAAGTAAAAATTTCAGATCAGTGGAAACTGCAAAAAAAAATTATACACGGATTCATGGGATTTTAATGTTATAGTGTCAATGTACTATCATGAGAATATAAAAACATACAAAAAGGAAATCCATAAAATCTCAATTTTGAACCTTAATATCATTTGCATGCATAGAAAATGTCAAAGGAGAAGCTACCACAGACACATTAGAAAAGGCCCAAAGAACTCTATTAGCTAACTGTGGATTACAAAGGGAGAAGTGGTCTGCAGGAAACACAAGGAGAGCACAGCATCTCAGCGGTCACTTGGAATCTAGATCGAAGGAGACGGAAGTTCTCTTTAGTCTGCAAAGGTCATCATACAGTTGTAAATTTTTAATTCAGCATTTGTGAATTAAAGGATGGAGACTCATTATAGCTGTGACCAAGGCAGTGGGGTGGTCTTTAAAAATATTCCAGGAATAATGGATACATTGGTTAAGTTCAGCCCATTACAGAAAAGATTCAAGAGAAAAATATGTCATGTATTCAAATATCAGGAATTTTCTATTTGCATGAGTAATTACACTTCATTTCCATGATATCATATAGTAGAATTAGTGTGCAGTAGATGCATACTAATCTTTTCATAAGGACTTACTGGATGTCAACTCTGTGTCAGGTATTACATTTGAACAGGAAACAAATGAGACAGGTTCCTGCCCTAAAGGGACTCACTTCCTGTTAGGAGACTGACACACTGATGGCTGGGGCTCTTGGGATCTGGGACATCCTACAGAGGGAGGGAGTGACACATTCTCTCCTACTGCTGTTTTTTGTTCTTGTTGTCACGTTTGTTCACCAATGTAGTGTTTCATATAAGTCACACGATAATTGGGTTTGCAACAAATTAAAGAGACCCCCCCCTCCCGGTAGCTCCTGTCTCATGATTTCTCTTCCTACAGAGGGGCAGCTGTTGTCATTTTGTACAATTTATCTTTCCATGGCGTGGTTACAGTACTGTCTTCATATTTTTCAGTTTCAGATTTTCAGAAGTTTGGAACTTTTCTTTGTGACAGGGGAGATGCTGCCTCTAGCCATCTCCATTCCCACCATATGCATATGCCCAGCCCTTCTGTTCTCTCGATGTGATGTGTGGACATCACTAAAGCTGCTACTCTGGCTGCTATGCAAGCTCTTTGCAGCTGGGTGTTGTGCAACATTGTTCCCTGTTGTCCTTGCTATGTTTCCCTCCCTGGTCCGTGCAGTATCCTTACACATGGCATTGCAGGAGTATCTGCAATTCAGTCAGCCTCATCCAATGTCTCACTGGTGGTCTCAGCACTCAGTAACTAATTCTAGCAGAGAATCACGTGTTCCATTTAGCATTTTCCTGTTCTGACTCTTGAACCATCCAGGGCCATCAGGTTTCTATCTGGGTTCATCTTTCAGGACAGATCATAGAAGCCTTCTGATCTGCTTAAACCAGATTATGACTACTACCCACATGGCAGAGAGATGTCCATCTTGAGATCTTGCACAAACACTCAGAAGGTCCCCTTTGTGTTTCTCCCTCCTGGAATCTCCTCTGCAAAGACCTCATTATCTTCTCATAGATAACATCTTCCTTCCTTTCTCATCTCTCTCTCCCTCTCTCCTCCACTCTTTCCTTCCTTCCCTCCCTTTCATACTTGACTGACATCTTGTCAGTCTTTGTTGGATGCCATCTTCCTTCCTAGCTCTGAGGGCATCTCATTCTTGGCTTCTACCTTCAGTTTGATTGGCAGTCATTCTGATTCTTCTTTGTGTATATGGCCATTTGCTTTTTAGAGTGAGCTGGGTGAAATCTCACAATTATTTTTCTTAATATTTCCTTATTTTCAGTTCATTTCCTTGTTTCATTTTTTTTTTCTTTCTAGGAACTTTTATTTTTCTGCTTTCTTCTTGCTTCAGCTCTGGAACCCTGTGGCTATTTAGATTAAAGCAATTTGTACAAGTATTACTGTGCTCCCCTCTCTTCTCTTACAATTCTATTCTTTTCTCTCTTTAAAACATATTCTCTGGTTCTCATTACACTGTTTCGATAGTCTTTTGGCTCCCTGATGACATTAATTAGAAACTCTTGGAGTTATAGATTTTCTTCTCTCTGCAACTCAATTCACCTTTTCTGGTGCATACAAGCAAGGCCAAGAGTTCGCTCTCTGTTCCATATATCCTATTTTGGAAGCTTGCTTCAATCACTCAGTTCTGAAAGCTCAGACGAGGCCTGCTGTTAGCTTCAGCATAGGACCCGAGTCATCACTGCAGAAGAACTCACTGTCTAGACCTTTCTGGCTGTCCTTTAGGTGAGTATGTATTTCCCAGGGGAAATGGTCCTGGGACCTTGATTGGCAGCTGTTACTCTAGGACCTAAGCAAACACCAAGAGCTGATATTTTTCTTTTTTAACTTTGTATTGGTTCTTTGTGAACTTCCAATCATGCATCTGATTCCCACCCATCTTCCTGTCCCTGTGTACATACCCTCTACCCTTGCAATGTCCCTCCCAAAGAAGAAAAAAAATTGTTGTGGAAGCTGTAGTGTGTCACAATGTGTCCCACAGTATACCCTTTTGTCTGTATTATTTTGCTTGTAAAAGCTCATTGCAATGAGTTATTGGTCTGACTTCTGTTACACCATCAATACTGGAGCCTCACTGGGACTCCTCTTGGATATCCTGTTGTTGCCCTGTGTTATGGAGATCCTGTAGTTTTGGATCTGTAGGACTGGTCCTTTCACACATTCCAACAGCTCATCAATAATGTAGATGTTGGATTGGACACATTCAAAGCCCTGGATCTAGGTCTGAGAGGTATCTGAGCTGGTCAGCATGTCAGCTTTCCCCACCCACCACTGGTGTGAACTCTCATGTCCTGCCCAGGCTATCCAATCTAATGCTGCATCCAGCAAAAGGCAGGGCCAGCTCTCCTATTATAATGTCCTTGGGGTGGCTGGCTCATCTGTACCCATGCCATCAGGGCTAGTTCTGCTGTGTTGCCCAGGCAAGGTGCAGGGCTCTCTCTCCTGAGTGCTAGGGCAGGCAAGGGGTTGGGACAGCTCTCCTGATCTCAGGTCCTTGGGGCTAGCTCATCCACAACCACCAAAACCAGGGCCAAGGAGCTGAGATTTCTTTTTTAACAAGATATCTATGCCTTGCAGAAAGTTTTGTACTTTCTGATTCATGAACTAGGGAGGACAGCTTGGCACAAAGAACTTGGGAATTGTCTATTTGCCTAGTCCTTGAGAGATCCTATTTTTTCTATTCCCTTCTAACTCGTCGTAACAGATACATAAGGTCAACACATCTTGAGCCATTAGGCATTATGTGATGTCTATCTGGATTGATTGTCTTAGTTTTGCATACAGCTTACAACTGAGTTCCTCTGTTCCTTGGCCAGTACCAAATACTTTCCATCTATCTGCTTTCTAGAATTCAAATTTGTTTCTTATCCATTGTTTTGCTTATCCTTGAAGTGATATACATATATTATATAAACATATATACATATGCATTATATATATACATATATATACATTATACATACACATATACATACATATATACATACACATATACATATGCTCTGTTGATTGTGGGTCTGTTTTACACAACTATTGAATCTACTCATTTTTTATGGTGAATCTGGGTGCTTTCAGAAAGAATGGTGTGTGTGATGACTTTGCAGAGGGAGTCATACTTTCTGTGGAAGCAGTAATGAAGATCAGCAAAGGTAATACGAGGAGACTCTAGTGAGTACTCAGGATTTCATGAGAATGACTGACAGAATAGGTGTCTGAAGGGAGCCTAACAAAAGTATTCAGCCAGACTGGGAGCAAAGAAAAGTGCTCTCTGTGACTAGGGGAGAATGAGGAAGGGAAGACTTGAGGCAACATAGGGCCAGGATTGGATGAGTTGATGTGAAGAAATAAACACAGTCAATGGAGGGTGTAGTTTCACCACTGTTATAGTTAAGCTGACTAGGAGAACAATGTCTGTAATCCCAGAACCTTGGAAAGTTGAGGAAGTGAAACAGGAAGGGGGGGGGGAGAAAGAGGGGAAGAGGAGAAGAGAAGAGAAGAGAAAACAGTCACATGTATTCCAGGATGTTTTGGCATCAAGGGACGTAGAATTCTTTGTAACTCTTTACCTTAAGGGGGACAGAGGTAGGTAAAGATTCTGATGAATTCATCTGTGATAAATGCCAACCAATTACTGGCTTCCTTTAAGCTGTTTGGTCTCCAGGAAAACACGAGAATCACAGAAATGAAGGGGAAAAGGAAGGAGTGAAGAGTGAAGAGCAGAGAACAGAGAGGAACAAAGGGAAAGGGGAAAATAAAAGCCAGTCACAGTGATGACATCACCTCTGTTTTAAAGCCGAGCTGTGCATCTGTAGGAGTCATTTCTGCTCTGTCTCAGGAGGGGAAACGTGCGGAGCTCCTGGGGCTGCTGCCTAACAGGTCTACCAGATGGACCCTGGCTCTGGCAGCTGGACTGAAGCACTCCGCTCAGAGTTTAAGATTCAGCAAAGTATTATTAAACCTGTTTGTAACACAATGTGCAAGATGACATCATGTCCCCGGGTGTGTGTGACCTCACCAAAAAATATGTGCCCTGCTGTGTAAGAAGAGTAGAGTTCCAAGATATAGAAAGCCAGGCAGAAATTTGAGTAACTTATGACCGTGTACTTCTTCTATCCAACCTCTGACACAGTTAGCGTCCCTACAAACAAACAAAAACCAATCATTGTGTGTAACGCCACATCAAAAGATGTAATTTAAAAAAGTTCAGAGCTACGCATGTACAGTGAATGTAAAATGGAGGCAGCCTTGGGAGTCTGGCACCTCAGCTATGATCCACCGAGGAACACAGGAATTGGGGAAGTAGGACATGCTTTTACTCACCTTTAGAAGAGAGCGCCTTAGCTGCTGATCGTCTTGTATCTATCTACCTCCTGAGCGCTAGAATTCTAAGCTTGTGCCACCACACCTGGTGTCTGCAGTGCTGGGGATCAACCCCAAGGCTTTGTGCAGGCTAGGCATGCACTCTACCACCCAAGCTACATCCTCAGCACAATAGCTATTGCACTGGGTAGAAAGCTAGAGGTGTGAAACAACCCACAAGTCAACGGGGTCAGGAAGACCCTACTATCTATAAGCCCGCCACAGGAAGTGTGGGGAGCTAATGAGGCAGTTGGAGGTGAGTCGCTGTGGCCTGGGACATCGCCAGAGTGAATGAGACAAGCATATTTTATTTACTCCATCCTGTGCAGTAGTCCCAACCTCTTGACAGGTTTCCTTTCCAGCTGTGTGCAACTGATATGGGGACCAGTGATACATTGATAAGAGTAGCAGCAACTCAAACAGAGCTGGGAAGGTTCAAGAATGATCTGAGGATAAATAGGTCCCAACTCACCCCTGAAAGACTTGCTTTCTTACAGGGATTATCAACAGAGTCTGCAGTCATCAACACTCAGCTCACCCAGGTGTCGTCTTTTTAGAGCTGGGGCAAGAATTAAATGTGGAATTGTTCAGAGCAAAGTCTACAGGTAAACGTGAGGCCAATCGCCTGCACCACCTTCATAGCAAGAACCCATGTTTGGAGATTAGCACTGGGGCTACCCAATAGGACTCACCCCTTTTCCAGTTATTACACCCTGATAAAATTACTCAACATTAATGTAAAACATCATTTGGACAAGCAAACCCCCTAAAATGGTTGTCTTCATCACTGATGTTGTTGGTGCTCACGGGGCTGGCATCTAATGTTCACCTTCCTTTTTACCACCCAACAGCCAGTTGCTCTGTAATCATTTGTTTCAGACCATCCAGTTCCCAGACATTCTTCTGCGAGATTCAGGTAATTTGCTTAAGGTGATATTTGACGGCTGACTGTTGAAGAAATGTTCTATTATTAACTAACGTGTAGTTAGCTCATTGAATAATAGCTCAACTGAATAGCATGTAACTTAAGACAGTCTACCAAGGTGGGGAAGTCCACACTTTCTCACAAATGAGACTGAAATTATAGCAAGAGGAAACTGGAAAGGAGGAGACGGCAGCTGGCAGGACCCAGAGTGTTTTAGATTACTGCGGGCTTATGACCTCCACGTTCTAGAAAAAAACATCCAATCAGATTATGATATTTGAGAATCTTGGAATGCCTGCGGCTCTGTGCCCATCTTATCAGAAGTTCCCATCTGAAGCTTAATTAAGCTGCTTTGAATTTCATCAGCATTTCTGAGTTTTAAAGAAAAAAAAGACAATAAATGCAACAACTAATAAACAACAGTGGGAAGGGGGTTCTGAGATGCCCTCAGAGGGCAGCAGTCAGCATGCCGTGGTAGGTGATTCCAAAGCCCACAGAATGCTAGCTTCACTGAACCTTCATTTCACTGAAAATGAGAACCATGAGTGCAAAAGTTATCATATTTATCTCAGAAATTGTAAGTTGTTCCCCAGTAGCCTGTGAGTGCCTCAGGCCAGGATCCTGAGGGGGAAGATACGTGGGTTCCAACACCCAGGAGGGAATGGAAAGGGCAGAAGCTGCCTCGATGAGAGAATTCTACTGACTGATGTTCTTGGTACGTCCTTTACATGGAAGAAAACTGAAATCTCATCTCACTGTTGGTAGATTTTTACATCAATGTCTACAGTCAGTGGCATCATGTATGCTCAGGTTGTTGATGGGCAAGCACAGGCACCACCTGTCTCCTCATAATTGCTGTCCAAAAGTAATTTTCTAGCCCTTTTGAATTTTACAAGGAAAATGAATGTGACCAATACTTGAAAATGGAAAGGCCCTCTATTTATGTCACTGGTGCATGAGCCAATAGGATCCTGCCCTGAGGCCCTGCAACTGAAACAGAGAAAAGTGTTAGTTATGTGATCAGATAAGTAACTCCGGGGAATCCTGAAGCTAGCCATCCAGGTTTATGGAAGACTACTGACTATTTTTTATTTAAAAGAATAATAAACAAATCTAGCAAGACAGAATGAGGATGCAACTAACCTCTTTGATTAAACTGTTTCATAAACTCTGACACTTAGTGACCTATCGAGCACCTATCCATGCATTCTTTCTGGAGATCTTCCATGGTGGAGCGTCATGGAAGTCACAGTTCAGGCCATCACTCACTGATGCTTAGATATGCATTCTCCAAGGAGGTCATCTACAGCTATTTGTCACCTCAAGGCAGGAGGTAACATTGTTTGAGGATTTCAGGGAAACACAGGATGACTTCCATTACTGCAACCCAGTAAAAACACTAGGGAGGTAACTCAGAGACAACTTGCTCAACAAACTGCACAGTTTCCTAAGCTAGGAGAGAGGCTCCCAATAAAGAACAGATGGACAAGCAGGTCACTGCAGCCAAAAGGTTAATCAGAAAAAGAAAACTTGGTCCAAAAATCAGCACTCAGGGAAACAGCACCTGCTCATGGGCAGGTGGCAGGGTGTGCCAGCTAGAAAGCTAAAATTCAGTCTATTGATTATTTTATCTAATTATTGTATATCAGTTATTTCGCTCAAATGATATCAGGTCAGACTGAGTGTATGGCTCAGTGATACAGTGCTTGTCTCCTTCGTGCAAGACCCTGGGATTGATCCCCAGCACCACAAATGATGTTGATAAGGATGAGGAGGATGATATGAATTTACATATGTGGCAGATTTTTAGCATCAAAGCAGCTGATTTATCTATTATTGTTTAGCAAATAATACCAGGTTGCTGAATTAATGCTTGCCGTGGAAATATAGCAGTAAAGGAAGCTGGAAAAGCCTGCAGCCTCATCCAGTTTTAGAGCAAGGTAATAAATAGACTATTTACTCCATAGTTATAGAGGCTATGAAGGAGAAATAGAAGAGCTGGGGTATAAGTCCTTGGCTGTGCATAAGCATGCCTAGCATCTACGTAGGAAGAGCCCAGGGAGGTTGAACCATCACAGCCAGTATATGATATTATGACACCAACTCGAAGAAGTAGCGGTCAGATTTGAGGGCCCCTCGGGGTCTCACAAAGACCTTGGCATTTACTGAGAGTGTGAGAGAAAATCATTATGGTTTTAAACCGTGGAGTTTGATGGAACCTAGTTTATGGTATAGTATGAGACCTGGCTGTTTTGCTATGGAGAGATCGAAGACTTCATGTAATTAGAATATAGATGTATTTTGAACTTCATTGCTAACCTTATACACTGTTCTTATTCAATGGTACCTAACTCAAGGGGAAAATAATAGAGGTAACTGTTATTACTCTTAGTCTGCTGATGAGAGAGTTGTAATAATATTAAGCTGGGCTGTATGTGAAATAATAGAGCCAGCAATATCTTTCTTCCTCTCTCTCTCTCTCTCTCTCTCTCTCTCTCTCTCTCTCTCTCTCTCACACACACACACACTCTCTCTCTCTCTCTCTCTCTCTCTCTCTCTCTCTCTCACTGATACACCAGTCTAAATGTAAAGCCATGCATATAACTTGAAAGCGCCAGCCAGGTACAATTCACAGCGATGGAAAGGAACACAGTCGTGGAGAGTTGTCAGTCTACCCAGAGCTGGGCTAGTTGTTGTTGAATGAGAATTATAGAATGGGTCGGTCTGGTTTCCATCTCGGTAATACGGGGGAACCTGGCTCTTGTAGGCAGGCTTCCCATTGCCCAGGGGGCAGCTTCCAGTGTCTCTGGATTGGGAATCATCTCTGACATTGTTGACATTTTAATTTCAGCTCTTTATTATAGAAAGAGTGACACTTCCCATATGTGTTTGTTTGTTTGTTTGGAACAATACAGTGCCTGCGTTCTTTTGTAGGTCATGAGCAAAGTCTGGGCATAAGGAGTAACTACCATACAGTCCACCCTATGGAGCCCAGTGAACTCTGCTCAGTAAGCGTTCGCAATGTGAAGGTCGAGGAGCTTCCCCTTGTAGCAGAGCTGTTGCAAACTTTGCCTTAGTGCACTGGAGAGATGGAGAAGCTGCTCTGAAGCCAAAAGGCCACCACTGGCCCAATTGTACACCTCTGGGGATGAACAGTTCCTGGGGATGACAAAAAGGGGAGGAAGAAGGAAAGGAAAGAAGAAAAGGAAGGAAAGATTCTTCAGGACTAATAGGCTAAGGATATTCTCATCTTCTCCATGAGAATGGAGTCAGGCAGAACTTTGCAAAAACTCCTGGTCAGAAGCCTGAGTAGACATGCAGGTCGCTGACTAACCACACAAACATGTCACACAGACTGGAAGATCCCAAGGCTCTGAAACCACAGGCATCTCTCCATAGGATTAAAGGGAGCAGATTTACAGGCCCAGAAAGAAAAGGGAGGTGGTGATTATTATTATTTTTTGCATGTTTCTGATTTATAGTCAATAAGGTGAAAGGTTAAGGCACACGAAGTCCAGGAACCATTTGTATTTCTCTTCGCCACCCTCTTTAGGAACTCACGGCTGCTCGTGGCTTCTACAAAGATACCGAGAGTGTTGCTATTACAGTAAGTGTGCCTGGCCCCTCTTCCCGGCCTCTGGGCACAGTCTGTAAAGCTACCCTTCGGGATGAAACCCTGCCTTTCGTTGCCAGCCACACCAGGGTGTGATAGTTTCCCTCTTTAATTAAAACAAAACAAAACAAACCTTGTCCATTTGCTTTGACCAGCTGTCTGAAAATTCAAGAACTAAAGAACATTTTCCTCTACAAACAAGCTGTGTGCTGGATGGGGAAGCTTATTTTTTATCAGCAGTCGCTGTTTGACACATGGATTCCATCATGGAGCAAGGTGGACGGGAGTTCCTTCCCAAAAGGCAAAGAAAATAAAGCAACTTTCTATCTGTGATTTGCCCCCTCTGGGAGGGGCTATATGATCAGGGGGTTCTATTTCAGACGTTGATAGACACCCTCGGATGAGAGGCAACTTCTGTACTCGCCGGACGTTTGAAGAATTCCAGTTTCCATTTAGAAAATAAAGATCTCAAAGTGACTCTAGTCTCACTTTGGGGATTTATGTCCCAGGCCAGAATGTAGCTAAGTAGTTTCTTAGCAAAGTACTCCATTAACTGTATGTTTAGATTATAATGACTCGAACCTGAATGGTGTATTCCACGTTCAGGGCTGCCCATTAGGGATGCAGGTCTTATTTATGGAACTTTGTAGAAAACATTTAGGGTCCTCTCCACTCCAGGGTAGAGATGTCATGTGTTGCAGTGTGTGTGAGGCAAATGAGTCCATGATTGTGGTCTGAAAGGCAGAGGATTTGAAGGATAAGGAGGAGGTAAACCAGTTGTCTGCTGCCCACTTGGTCTCTTCTTCCCACATTCTGAAGTTATTTTTCACTTACTGAAGACACTTCTCTTGAGTTCACATCTTTGCTACTCTATAGTCTAATATTCTTCTCAGTGTATTCTCTTCTCATAGGAGCATCTGTCTTTCCTAGTAACCATTTTTCTACAATGTCTTGCCCTACTAAATTCTCATTCTCCTCTCTGTGTTCCATCGTATTAACTTTCTTTTCTTTCTCATCCCTAATAAAAAATGTTTGCTGTTTGGACGTTACCCTAATTGATGAGAGGTGAACCACAGCCAGCCCTTGAATCTGACTGTCCAGTTCATTCATCACCTTTACGTTGTTGTGATCAAAAGGGCCTGTGATGGAAACAGCTTACAGGATGAAAAGGTCATGTTGACTTATGATCTCAGAGGATCTTGGCTATGGTGGAGTAGTCCCCTATGAGCCAGCGAGGCAGAAGTTGAGGCAGAGGCTACCCATATGGCAGTGGGCTAGGAAGCAGGAGATGCATTATAAATACCAAACACCCACCAGCAATGACCTCTGACCACTAGGCAGCACCACTGTCACTCAGGATTCACAGCATTTCCAAAACAGTGCCTCCAACTAGGGATCGAGCATCCAAGCATAAACCCATGGGGCTTTTTAGAATCAAACCATAGCATCAGGTACCTGATTTCCATAACCTTAGTCCCATTTGACACAGCAAATTATCCTATTGGTACATTTTATTTGAGGCTGCCTCTTTCTATTAGTAATCTGAGGCCACTGTTAAAGAGAGGCAGTTTTGATGTAATTATGAGAGCCCTAGATAGTATGATTCAAAGAGCCAAAATCTTTTATTAATACGTAAGTTTCTGGACTGGTCTTCAACTCTTTTTCACATGGCTACTCAGGTGCCTGATTGTTAGTAGGTTTTTTTCCTCCTTCAGTTCTCTTGATCTTTACTGTTCACACAGCCAAAGCTGACGTAACCTGGTGCTCACAGCCATGAGTGAGGAAGGAGAAGGGAGTGGAAAAGAATGCTAGAAATGGCTGTGTCCCAGAAACATAACACTCTGCTTCTACTTGCATTCTGTCAGAGAGGGTCAAGTGTAACACCAAGAGAAGCTCAAAGAGGGGTGAGAAATACAGTTCCCGCCCAGACAGTCTCAGGTTCATTCACAAACCATCTGCCATCTGTTACAGAAAAGGTGAGAGGAATGCAGTGGACAGCTAAAGGGCCCTGCTGTAGTTACTCTTCTCTGGCCTTGCTTTCTAGGCAGGGTCTCCTTAGCTAGGCCTGCTTTGCCTCAGACTTGTAGCTCTATCCCCCAAGTCCTGGGACCAAAGACATGTGGTACTGTGGCTGGCCGTCTCTTGCTTTTTGAAATAACTTCTTTCAGACATAACTCTCTTTGGTTTTCAGTAGACAGCTCCTAAATTCCCAGTGTACTCTCAATACACAAAAGGACATTTCCTTGTCTCTTAACACTATTCTCCTGGACTATGCTTGGGGTTCTCAACTTCAAATACCAGAAGCAGTCTATTAAGCTTCACGTTTCTACTGTCCTCCCTAAGATACATGTTCTCTCTTCCAGTGAGGAAGTCTCTTATGCACACAGGGTGTGTGTGTGTGTGTGTGTGTGTGTGTGTGTGTGTGTGTGTGGTGTCTATACTCTTCTATTTGATGACTCAGTGAAGATCTGGTAGGTGACAGGCAGGGTATTTTCAGAAACAAGGAAGCACACACAGCAAAGCTCGAGATAATTTGAGCAGCAAGATGGCAGCTCTCGTCTACCCTGCTTATAGGCCACATAAAGAAGAGGGGATACTGAAGACCTCTCCAGCTGCACATATTGGAAGCTGAAGAGAGCTAGCAGAGATAAGACAGAGATGCACCATGAGCCGATGTATCTGAACAGACAGCCCTGTGTTTGCATTGGCTCCAAGGCTGCAGACAATGTGGCTGAGGCTTTTCCTTTTCCTGAACCTAAACGGTGCTCTACAGAGGCACCTTGACATCTCTAGGCCTTGTGTTATCTGTCTGATGTTTAACATCTCTAGGCCTTGTGTTATCTGTCTGATGTTTAAACTGGTACTGTCAGCTTGGTGCCAGTGTAAATTAAAGACTCAATTCTAGAGCTGGACTAACCCATCTTGAACTTGCAGAGCAAAGGACAAAGTTGGTTTTAGCTACTCTCAAGGTCCTAGTGATGGAATGAACATTTTGAAATGGGGGCTGACAGGGAGAAGATTCCACTGGTGGAGGGCAAGGAGTCTCTAATGTGATTTCATTGGTTGGTGATGGCACTTCTTCAAAATCCTTTCTGTATCATGAGCTCCTCTGGGGAGCCAGCCACCTGTTATCTCAAGACTGCTGAAGATTCATCTCTGAGAGCTCCCTACCTTGTGAGACACTGACAATGGATGTTGGCTGGAGTCACAGCTGAGTGAGCCAAGGCTACTATGGCCAGATGGAGTAGCTGTACAGGGATCGGTTACCCTGCTCAGGTTGTTGGTAAGAGCTCATGTTATCATTCCTGTTAGACCGGAGGGGGCCTAGCACAGGTCTTGTCTGGAAAGGCCACCAGGAGGACTGGAGGGAACACAGGCAGTAAGAAATCAGAAGGGAATGGGGTGTTCTTGGAGCATACTGGAGGATTTACATGATCACGAAAAAAAAAAAAAAAAAAAAAGAAAGGGGAAGAAAAAAGACTCTTGGGAACTACAAGAGACAGCTTTGCAATGAGGAGACTACCTACCCAAACCAGTAAGGAGGAGTAGAGGTGTTTAAACACTCCCCATGCAGAAAGCATGTTTAGTGGAAGATTATGTCATGTATGGGTTTTTCTTTTCATTCCTTAACATGGAATATTATATCTCTTCTCATAACTCTGATCCCAAAAGGATGTTTCCAGTTGGCCAGCTAGGAGAAATGTGTAATAAAGAGATAGTAAAATATGAAACACACCACTGGCTCCCCTACACTGCCAGTTCTACCTGCTACCTCTTAAGGTGGACCTGGAAGATGCACAATGGGAGAATATTGTACTTTCAGTCAAAGGCAATCTTTTCCTAAATATTTTTGGATACAGCACTGTGTAATTTCTTACTTGAGAGTTTGTGTCTTAAAGTCACCCTAGGACTTAAGCACGATCTAAAAAGGGCGCAAGAGTATTTTTATCTAAGTTAGATAAAAGTTTGAAAGAGTAGTGGAGAAGAATTTTTAAAATTCATTTGATTACACTATGGAGTCTGCTTTCTCAGGGAACTGCATACCTTCTCCTAGATGCAATGGCCCCGGGGTGACACTGCAACAGTTTGTCCAGATTCTTCCCATCCCTAAGAAACCTCTGCTAGGCCCCTCTCAAGTTAGTGCTACACCCCAGCAAATCTGTGACAAGAGAGCCATGCAGTTCTAACAGCCCTACTAGAGTCACCTGGAGAAAGCAAGGAGGTTGGCCTTTCATCTAGGCTCTGCCCCACAGTTGCCTGGCAACAGCCAGCTGTGCTTGACTCACTATAAAAGGGGCTGTGGGCGCCCTCCTCCCTCTCTTGCCCTTGCTCTCTTCTCTTCTCCTCTTGCTCCTGTTCCCTCTCTCTCCCAGTTCTCCTCCACCTTCTCTCCACATGCTCATGCCAGCCTCTCCTCCTCCTCTTCCTCCTTCTCTCTCTCTCTCTCTCTCTGTCTCTCTCTCTCTCTCTCTCTCTGCCTGTACTACCCCCTCTATCCCCTCCCCATGCCCTAAATAAACTCCATTCTCTACTATACCATCTGTGGCTGGTCCCTCTGGGGAAAGGGTGTGCCTCAGCATGGGCCTGCAGAGGCACCCCTTTCCCCATACCATACCAAACATATCTCTGGCCTCATTTTCTTTTTTAAATCACAAAAAAGGGACTACACACATGGATGTCCCCTACAGGAAGTAACCTTAGGTGACGTGACATAGAGAGAGTTCCCTTAGGTGAGAGGAAATGAGCACCCTTTCCTAAGGTGAACTGGTGCATACACAGCTGCTGGGAACTGTGTCCTCTGGGTCTCTGACCTAAGGAGTCAAAGTGACAATGGGTCTGGGGATTTATTATGACTGTTGTCATTCCCATGTTACCCAGGCTAGCCTTGTCAGGAGAATGTGCTGCCCTCCCTGATGTGCCTGCCAGCTAGAATGTTGGGGGAAGGGCCACAGTATCTCCAAGGGTTATTCTAACCCCTGTGTCATGCCTTAGAATGGCTTAGTAGGTCATTCAATATGAAACAAATGGAAATGCTTAACCTGGGCTTTAGAGGTAGCTCATATTCTATATATTGTGCTTTGTGTGAAGGACACCATGTTCCAATCTGAGGACATAAACGTATTAAGAAAGAACATGTGTGTGTTTGTTCTCCTTGATAGAGTCTAGTCCTGCTAGAATGTAAGCTGCTTCTGCTTTGCTCCAGGACCCACAAACGTGACGCAGCCAAAGTCTTAACCAACGAAGGACAGAGAAGGCCGGCATCTACACAATGCTGGTTTTTCAGTCATAAGGAATAAATGAAGTTACCCCATTTGTAGAAAAGGGAATGCAACTGGGTCTAATTATGTTAAGCAAATTAAGTGAGTCTGAGAAAGCTATAGCACTTTGTCTCATTTGTGGACCCTAGATGTCACAGATACATAATACTAGATACCTACTCCAGTGGCATGGAAGTAAAAGAGAGCTATCTGGGAACAGAGAGGTCTAGTGGGAAGGGAGACAGGGGAATGGGGAACAGGGAAAATATGCTCAAAGTACATTATGTACTTGCATGAATGCCTCATGTATCTCTGTAAACTAAAAATAAAGAGCAAAGAAGTTGAAAGAGTATAAGCTCAATCAGCGTCACTTCCTTGGATGAATTACGGTGACTGCTGCCATTAAGGCACTGAAAGTAAATGGAAGGGAAATTGCATCAGCAGGATATCACACACATGGGTGACCCAGAGATCCCCACACTACATAGCAGTAAGCTGAGCAGGGGTGAGGGAGCAAAAAGAACTTGGAATGAAGGGAATCTCGGTACAGAAAGAACTTAGCCAAGCAGGCCCAGCCACAGTACTGGCACATGAGCCAATACTTCCTCCGTGAGCCGACCTAGAATCTACCAGCATGGCTAGAGAAGGCTGATGCTGGATCAGGCAATGTAGTGGGGTGGGATGAGAAAGGGATAGCACCACGTCTGGCTATTTGAGAGCCACTGAGATGCTGAGAAGGGCATAAAGTTTAGCCCAGTTCCTGCAATAAATGAGTCTTCTTTTGCCACTTGCCTGACTCCCAGAGTCTGTGTCGTTGATCTTAACCTGGCTCTCAAGGATCTTGGTTGGGGTCATAAGTAACAGCTCTGAGCATCTCCCACCCCTGTCTTGGTGTTGTTCATCACTGGCTCTTGATTTCATGTCTCCTCCTCTTTTGGTACACTGGGACAATGGTCCAATGGCAAGAACTTGGAGTAGGATCCTTTCTGTAGCTCTGTCACGGTGAACAGCTTGTGCAGCTTGTGCTTGCCTGCATAAGACCGATGCAAGACAAAGTCAGTCAACATCCCAGCATGCAGAATGTCGGTGAGTAGCTACTGGCTGATGATGGCTACTGGCAGAGGAATGGTTAACATGCCGATGATGTGACTCTGTAGGATGTGAGCACCAGGCCTGTGGGAATGTGGCCTGTAATATCTTGGCCGAAGCCATCCTCTTGCTGCTAAGGTCAGAGCTAGGGAAAGATGCCATAACCACCATCAAGGCACTTGGGCCCAAAGGCAACACCCAGTGCTTTACAATCTGCACTTGCAGGGAAGTACACAGCAGCTAACTATCCCTGCGTGTGGCCGATTCAGTGGGGTTAAAATATGATTAAGCCTAAACATGTAAACACTAAATTCCCTAGTTGATCATGCTGTAATACTCTATTAGGGTTAGGCCAGATTACAGATGGTTGTGTTTCTTCATACTGCAGCCTGGTCCAAAATGATGAATTCTCTTATAAATCCCACAGTCAAGCCCAGAAAGAACACGATTCACGAAGAGAGCCTTCCTAAGGTTTCAAGTGGGCTTCAGAGAGGCATGTTTTAAGCGCCACCTGGAAAAACCACAGGCAGTGCTGGCCCGCTCTTAGGGAGCATCAGGGAAATGCCACACATCCAGAGCCTCAGGCCCGCAGTGCCCTTGGGGGTGGGGGGAGCTCCACGTGGAGCCTGGGTCACGCGTGCTCTACCTCCCATTCTCACAGGGAAGAAAAGCACAAGGCTGTTAACCATAAAGGAAAAATAATACCACACTCGGCTGAAATCACATCCAACTGGAGCCTGGTTTGTAATCCTTCATCCTTTCTGGGAGTCAGTCAGCTGCCACGGACACCCCCACAGGATGGATCTTTTTCCAAGGCAACAAACGCTCAATTCATCTGGGAACTGGAGCCCGGCTCCTGCGCTGTTTCTTTGAGATCCTTGAAAGGACTGAATATGAATTGAAACCAAAGACATATTATTTTCAGAAGTGAGCACATTTTCACCCTGGTTTAAGGATGTCAGCCTTTCCCCTCTCTTGCATAGGGAGGGTGTCCCCGCTCTGTAGGCTGTTCCTAGTGACTTCATGGGGCCTGGAAGACAGGCAGTCTCCTCTGCTCCACCCACAGTGTTTCTGACAGCCTTGAGTGCAAAAGCAAATGTTTCATTTAGGTAGGGACCTTAAAATAATGAGGCTTGGCTTTTGAAAAGATCAGCTACAAGAAAGAAAAATGCTGTAGGAAGTCATAACAGTAATGGCTATCATGATATTAATATGCAACATCTGGCTCGGTATATGCAATTAGATCTTGGTGCAGGGTGCAGGGTTAGAAAGGAGAGAGAGAGAGAGAGAGAGAGAGAGAGAGAGAGAGAGAGAGAAAGAAAGAGAGAGAGAATATTAATAATTCTTTAAGTTTGAATGTGAATCTGTTTTGCAAAACTATTAACCATTGGAATTGTACAAAAGCTGCCCATTACATGCCAAAAGGTGGGAAGCCTTCTTATTGGATAAAATATGCAGCTAACTCTACAGTCCATTTCTGTGCAACAAAGAAGAAAAATAAAAACAGGTAGGGCTTGTAAAAGAATGGCTCAGTGGGCAAAGTGCTTGTTGCAGAGCTAGGATCCGAGCTTCTGTATAAAGCTTAGAAGTGCATTTAGCATCTGTCACTCCAACATAGGGGGCTGAAGAGAGGCCTGAGGGGAAGGGAGGTGGCTGGCCAGTCTGTCTAGTTGAAATAGCAAGCAGCAGGTGCCAAGCTCAGAGCGAATGGTAGGGTGAAGGAGCAATGGAGGAGGGCATCCAGGGCATCAGCCTCTTGGCCTGCACTCATGTCCAAACAGAAGAGCACACACCTCCTACCCACGCCTGACACTCACACACTCAGAAGCTTGGTGGCCTGCATTATTTCCAGGCTCAGCTGGAAATTACCATCTGGACAACGCTTCCTAGGATTATGTTTTTGGAGGGATCATATCTGCAAGTCTCACTGATGCCATCATCTCTTGGACCTGATCTTGGTAGTGGAACGGGAAAAAGAGGAGCCTGCAGAATCGATTCCTAGTCACCCAATACCTTCTGCCAAGTACCTGGTGATAGGCTAGCTGCCATTCCTTATCTCCATTGCTTCATGGGCATTGTAACATCTGGCTGGTCCAGAGGCAGAGGCTAGACAAGATGAGTGCTATGTCCCAGTTTGATGTCTATTTGTCAGCTAAAAGCCATATTGTAAGAATAGGGATGTGGCTTTGCTTGCCTGACATGCACAAAGGCTAGGTTCCATCTCTAGAACAGAATAAAGTTGATAGGAGACAGAGGCAGGAGGATCAGGAGTTCAAAGTCCTCAACTACACAGAGAGTTCAAGACCAGCATAAAACACCATCTCAATGAAAAGAGAAGAAAACCAATGATTCCATAAATGCATCAAACGAATCTGCTCACATGCAGAGAGGAGTTAAATGGAAGAACACAGGTAGCTTTGTCCCATACGGTACCAATTCTCATCTGAGCAATTGGAAGCTTTCTCAATTCTATCTGCCGTTAGATGATAATTCCTAAGGTCTTACCCAGAATGGTTTTAAAGTTTGAAGTAACTGTGAAAGCATATGGATCCCCAAGTCAGGTTAGACTCTGAAGTATCTATGAAGATGGCGCCTCTCATGTTCACAGCTCTTCCTTCCTTCCTCTCAGTCCTATTTCCATCACCTTCTTTTCACAAACACAATCATGGATTCCTGTGCTCATCCGGGTCCCTGCTCCCTAATACAACTACACAGCTTGACTTTCCATCTCTCATGGGGATGTCTCCATAAGAGACATGGGACTAGCCAGGGGGGACACTGGCTACCCTTGAACACTTGAACACTTGAAATGGTAGCACTGCTGGTATCTCTCTATAGAACTTGTCTCTGTAGTAATTCTATCGCAACTTGGGCTTAGTACATACCTGCCCTTTTGTGAGTATGAAGCCTATACTCATCTGACTGGGCTGTCTTCTCAGTATCCAACAAGACTCCCACAGCAGTGCCAGAGGCAGCATGAAGCATGGTGAGGGGAGGATCTGCTTCTACCCTGACTCACATTCCTACCAGAATTAATTATCCTGTTTATCCTGTAGCAGTGGGACCCAAGCACCCAAGGTCTTGCTTCCTGTCTCTACACTGGCTTTCCTCTCTGAGTTTCTACGTGGGTCCCTACCCCATAGCCCCTTCAAAAGTCCTCTCGCTCTTTCATCCTCTCTTGACTTCAGAAGGAGCCTAGTTAATACCTTTAGAGATTTGACTGTTCGGATAGAATCAACAGGATACTCTTTTGCCCTATGCATATATAGTCCTGGGAGTGACATCTCATGGACCCTTGGATACCACCTCTGCTCAATGGAGGGGACTGACTATAAAGGAAGAAGATTTTAGGAGCCATGTTCAAATCCTCTTGACCAGATCTTCCATTTATCCACTTCTGGGCAATTCCTGAATTTGTGATGCAGGAATCAGCTGAAAACACACATCCTGCCTTAAGCTGTCTTGATACATTCAGAATGAGGCTCTCGCTGTGGATCTGTGTGCATCATGATGCTTCGATGTAGCTTACCTCCTATTTCTACTATCTATGTAGTACATAGTCAACTACATTAGGATGTAAGACAATCAAATACTGTGGAATTCTCTATTTTCTTCTGTCCACTCAGACCCCATGTCCTAAGTCTACATTTCGAGTGCTAAAACTCCTTTCCAAATATTGTTTGTACATCCTGTACTGTGAGGATTATTTAGGAGAAGGTTTGTCCCGGTAGAGGAAGAAGCATGAATTCTCTTCACGGGGCATGCTATCCTCACCTGATCAGAAGCTCATTCCTTTCCTGCTAGAGCCATCGGCACCTGGCTTTAAATGTCATGTAAGAGCAATTGCTCACACTCCCTGTGCATCCAGGCTTCCTCAAGAAGGTTGGTCTCATGTGAGAGAATGTTCTCAGGCCTCTCCTAGAAGCATATTGCTGAAATGGCTGGGAGATTAGTGGGGTTTTTTAAGATTCAAATTTAGTAATTATTTTGCATTTGTTGTCCAAATGGATAAATCTGATGGTGGCCAGAAATGGAATAAACAGCGAAACTAGAACAGCCCGGCAGTGCATCACTAGAACAGCCCGGCAGTGTATCACTAGAACAGCCCGGCAGTG
>JADRCH010000057.1:7669175-7714302 GCA_019843965.1 Rhynchomys soricoides
AACAGCCCGGCAGTGTATCACTAGAACAGCCCGGCAGTGTATCACTACGTTATGTTTTCCCTCGGGAACTTATCTTTATAAAGGAACTAGAGGAAGTGTCGCTGGATGTGCTTGGTTCTTCTTCCTTCCCTTCGAGCTGGTTTCTTAGCTGTGGGATTAGTGAAGTCCAATTTCCTTTTCTCTTCCTTTTGCTTCTATCACTTTCATTAAGTGCTGCACTCACAACCTGTACGGAAACAACTGGTTTTTTTTATCTGTGGAGCCACGTAAAGTATATCGCACTCTGTTGCTTTTCTGTTACGATAGCTGGAATTCGAGTCAGTGCACACTATAGGCTGAATCTTGGGACGCCTCGTTTTTTAAAAGAATGAGCGTGAGCGTATTCCCAGAACCGCAGCTCTTTACTGCAAATAGAAGGAAAAAAATATCTGGAGTTTATCCCTGAACATTCTCTGTGAGACAGCAGCATTTTGCAGCCATTCTAAATTCAGAATATTCCAGATAACACCCAGATAGAGAAAGAGATGGTGCCTTGTAGCTTTTCACATGTTTGCAGGGAACAGGGATTGTACACTCTTTGCCAAAGAAAAGCTGAGAATAATGGCGTCTGTTAAGCTGGGGCAATATTTAACAAAGCCTGTTGAACTGGCACCAAGCTTCCATTAATGGAATTAAGAACTATCTGCCAGCGTTCCAGGGAAGATGATTCCCACAGTTCCCCTCCAAAACGTTTTCAGCTTTGCAGAGCGAGACAAAGGGGTGGAAGGGATGAATCAGGCAGACTGCCTCATGGACGGTTTTGCTAAGCTGGGATAAATTAGGTTAGCCTCTGTTTCCTGATCGATACCTTCCTTGAGACATTACAGATAGTGCCATTTCCCTAATTGGCCGAGACAGTTTAAAAATTGATCTGGAAAAATCAGCACTTGACCCAGCAAACCCACTCTTTGTCAACACATTCAATCACATCTGGTCTTGAGCTGTGAAATTCTTGGCCCGATGCAGAGCCAGTTGCTTCGAGAGCTGCAGGCATTTCCCCACCAAGGAGTGCTTCCCAGAGATTAAGGGAACCAGCAGGACACAGCCTTCATTGCTGGATCACCATGTATATCTTGTATATGTGTGTGAGTCTTTATTCATGTAGCAAGAATTAAATGGGTATCTATGGTGCATCTAAGTCTTTTGTCAAAACACATGTGACATTAAGTAGCCTCACAAGAGAATGAAGACATAATTTTCCTGACTTGAAAATCAAGGTGTAGAGCTGAGGAGATGGCTTCATCAGTAACACACTTGTCAAATATGCAGGAGTATCTGAAGGCAGTCCTTAGCTTCCACGCTAAGAGCTGTTTCAGGAGTCTGGCCACTGGTGAAGTGCCATGCTCCAGCACACAACCTCTCGCCCATGCTCACTCAGGCATACACTTGGTGGGTAACCACAGAAAAGGCATGGAAACAAGAAGGACAGACTTGTTGGGGATGAGATGGGATTACTAGAAATTGAAAGAGCCAAAACTCACTATATACATGCATTAAACTGTCAAATTATAAGAAGTTTACAAAATAAAGATAGATACAGTGATTTCACATACCTGAAATCTCTGGGCTGTAGAGACCAAGATGGCAGGATCTCTAGAGCCAGCCACCCAGCCAGTCAGTGAGAGACCCTGTCTCAAAAGGTGAGGTGGGGAGCAGTCGAGAAAGACACTTGCTATAGACCTCTTACCACTTCACACATGTGATCCAGGGGAATTGGCTGCCCTCTTCTGGTCTCCACAGATGCCAGGTATACATGGTATACAAATATACATGTAGGCAAAATAGCCACACACATACATAATAAACAAAACCCCAAAACAGGCTGCTGAAGAAGCTACCAGGACTCAGGATTTAAACCACAGGCCCACAGTCACAAGGAACTGCTGAGCAGAGGATCAGCTGAGATTCAGAACCCGGGTCAATTTGACTATAAACCATCTGTGTTTCTAACCCTGGTTGTGCTAGCTGCTTCAGGATACTGATTGCCTGAATGAGACCCGACTCTGAATTGTTCATCACCTTTCAAGGAAATTAAGTAGGAAAGTCTCCTTAGGTTACCTCGAAAGGTTATCAGCAAACAGTCTAAAGCTTCCTGTAACTTAGGTGAGGGTTTCCCACACCAGTTCTTAGAACCACAGTCGACTTTCTTTATCCTCTGGTCTCAGTATAACTGTGGCCTCCTGAGAAGCTGCTGCCCCACTCTTCTGGTGTCTGTGCAGCCCTCTTCTGGTCCCATCAGGCTGGTCCCCCACCCCCACCCCCAGGCCTTGAACCATTCCATGAGTTCATGACTCTTCCTGGAGATATTTTAAGCCACACAATGACTCCGTTAGCATTTGATTGAGGAATCCTTTAACTTGGCTCACACGGTTTGCTGCGCCCATCTTTACTATTACTATCTTTACGTAGGTCATATTTAACTGTCTGTTACTGTTGGACCATACACTCACTATCTCTTACTCATATTTCTGATTCTAAAGTGTAGGATCAGTAGGTAACTTAAAACACATTCTTTAAAAGATGGAGGATAAATTTCTTTGTTCCGCATCATCTTTTGTTATTCTGGGGTCATAAAAAATGTAGAATGTTCTATGTCTTCTTAGTGTAGTTTCCATGTTCTCAAACCAACACTTAGAAGGATATTTTCAATGATCCTGATAGTCACATGTAGAATTGATTGGTTACCTGTCCCTAAATATATGAAAGTAGAAGGCCCTGGCCATTTGTAATATCCATCTGTCCACATATTCAGATCCAAAAGGACAAATATTCATGTGCTCATTAAAGCACTCAATTAACACATCATTTGCACCCTGAGGGTTCCTAGTCCCTTAACACACAAGAAAACTAATTTTCTGTAAATAAAGACTCCATACTCTCTTCTCAAGTCTGTAAGCAGCAGGATTTCTAAGGACCTTTATGTCTAAAAGTGCAATGGATCCTTCTATCTTTTGACACGATGTTAAAATAATACAGAGTCTTTTCTTCCTTCCTTCAATCCAGTCTAGAATATCCTGCCAGGGCAAAGACATGAGATTGACTGATCTGAGAAAATAATGCCACAACTTTGAGATAGCCCAGAAAATATGAATGGATTCCGAGGCTGAAGGAGCAACAGCTCAGACTAGGTGGCAGCTGCCCATCATCAAGGGTTGGGCTGGGCTGGGAGGCAGCCTGTCCATTATCTTCTTTCCAACCACGAATTTCCCAACAGGACCACTGCCTAGTACATGCAATCCTCTTTCCTCCTTGAGTTTCCTAGGTAGCCAAATCATGACCTTGAAATTCCCGTTCCTTTTACATCTACCTCCTGCGTGCTAGATGTACATGCTTGAACCCTGCCCAGTTCACTTATGATTATCTTGACATACCTGGTGGTTATCCAACAGATGGATCTTTAGTCTATCACAGAGATAACGTTTTGGCAATCCTGCAGGAAAGCAGAGCCAGGGTTTCAGGCCCTTCAGCTCATCAAGGAATTATTATCAAAGGTAGATTTATGAGATGCTTCTCAACTACAGAGCAAAGGACAAGAGAAGAGAACAGTGCTCTATTGACTGCAGCAAACCAGAGAAGGTAGTTAACAGTGAGATCTGATGGTCCCCCTAGGCTTCTTGCATGGGCAACCATTGGCTGATGTTGAGCATACTTTTCCCATGGGATGGGAAGCCAGTTATGTGGCCATGTGCCTTCTTGCTGACTTCATACTTTATTCTGTATCTTAGCAGGTGAAAGACAACATATCTTTACTTAGTTTCATAAAACCAAAGAGTGCACTGTGTTAGCCTCAATGCAAAGCATCTGGGGGTTCTGAACTTTCCCATCATTCAGGGCTTTGTACCTTTTTCTAGATCCTGTACAGCTTGTCATTATCCTTTCTGAGGCATATTTGCCTCTTTCAAGACCAGAAGGCAGCTTCCTAGGTGTGGATGTATCCGACAAGAAAGCATTGATAATGGAGGGGCAGCCACTTAATCATCCCACGGGGGAATGGAGCGACCCCCTCACCCTCAGGCTGAACCCACACAGCCTGATATGAATCAGAGAGCTCCCATCACATTTGTCTTTAAAAACAGCTTGGGGATCTCTGGTTTGAACTGATCCTTGAGCCAAAGATCCAGGCCATTTGCAGAGATCTTGGCAACAGGAGCCCCAGCTGTCAGCAAGCATAAGCGGTGAGTGCACACATGCGGATCCAGTGAGGTGGTTAAGGGAAATCCATCTTCCAAACTCTGTCAAGACACTGCACATCCTTGCTTCCTTGTTGACTTCATACGTTATTCTCTATCTTAGCAGGTGAAAGACAACATATCTTTACTTAGTTTCATAAAACCAAAGAGTGCACTGTGTTAGCCTCAATCCAAAGCATCTATGGGTTCTGAACTTGCCCACCATCTGGGATCTTGTCCCTTTTGGTGCTTTTGATAAAATCTGGCTCTTTCTGGGATACTTTCCCCCAAAGAATAAAACATCTCTGTCTTATATATGACTGGACAGAAAAGAATGACCCAGTGTCTTAGTTAGGGTTTCTATTACTGTACAAACATCATGACCAAGAAGCAAGTTGGGGAGGAAAGGGTTTATTCAGCTTACACTTCCAATTGCTCTTCATCACCAGAGGAAGTCAGGACTAGAACTCAAGCAGGTCAGGGATCAGGAGCTGATGCAGAGGCCATGGAGGGATGTTCCTTACTGGCTTGCTTCTCCTGACTTGCTTTTCCTGGCTTGCTTCTCCTGGCTTGCTTCTCCTGGCTTGCTCAGCTGGCTTTCTTATAGGGCCCAAGACTACAAGCCCACAGATGGTACCACTCACAAGAGGCCCTCCCCCCTTGATCACTAATTGAGAAAATGCCTTACACCTGGATCTCATGGAGGCATTTTCTCAACTGAAACTCCTTTCTCTGTGATAACTCCAGCTTGTGTCAAATTGGCACAAAACTAGCCATTACACCCAGATTTGCTTTTGTATTATCGAGGGGAAACCACACTTTGCTAAAATGTGTCACAGACTATAAAGGCCACTAGCCTTTCAATCAGAAGACAGATGTTGATGCCTGTTCTGTCAACCTAATGCTATGATAGGACATTTTTATTGAGCTCATTTTGTTGTTTAATTAATTTCCCAGGTGAGATCCGGGCTCTTATTATACCCTAGCCTTTAGAACTTTCACACAGCAGGTGGGAGAGCATCCAAGAGTCAACTACTGACCCCATCATCTGTAAAGTCCCAAACTACAGTGCCTTAGCTCACAGTTCTGGAGTGCTCAAGTTTTCTCTCAGTTATCCTGTTTGTTTTGGTTCCAAAGATTTTTCACAACACAAATGCTAAGTTCAAGAAAACATTGTGTTGACTGATCGGTGCTTCTGAATGTCAAAAACCTATGAATACAGTGACAAAGCCCACTGACATAAATATTATGTCTAAGAACTAAATCCTACCACAGGTAGTTCATAGAAACTGCAGTTTTGAATTTACCACCAAGGGGAAGAATCCAGTGTCATAGGATGTCACATCCAGTAGCATTTGAATATCATCTTCTGCCTGTTCACTCAGAAAGGAAGAGATGGAAATGTTTCCTATTTCTGTGTGGCGGAAGGTGAAGCACACATAGGCAAAGGTTTATGGAAATCAGAGGGCAACATTGGATTGGGTGTCATCCTTCCTTCTTTCCTTTCTTTCTTTCTTTCTTTCTTTCTTTCTTTCTTTCTTTCTTTCTTTCAGAGACAGGATTTCAAACAGGTCTGCACTATGCTAGGCTGGCTAGCCAATGGGCTCCAGGTATCCACCCATCTCTGCCTCTTTATGCCACACAACACCTGATATTTTTCAGTTGTGTTCTAGGGATCCTCATGCTTTTAAGGTATGAACCTTAACAGCTAGACTATTTCTCTTGCTCCTGAAGCTGAGTCTTCTTGATTTTGAGATCAGCAGTGACAAATGTCCAAGAAGCTGAATTACAGCTTTCAGACTGTTACAACTGAATATTTTAAGTTTAACTGTGACTGTCACATGAGGAGAGAAACATGGTCTCCAGTTTTTAATAGTCAGGCTTGGCTCTGCTTGTGGTTAACTTTTGGGTAAGTTATTAACACGATGTTACTCTTTATAGCTTACCTAAATATGCTCCCTTTCCACAGCAGAAAAATGTGAAATCCAAGAAGTCGATATGACATCAGGGTGCCCTTGGCTGATTTTCCTCCACATAAATCAGCTGCCTATAAATGGATAATTGAATTGAAACCTCTAGAGACCAAGTGCCTTTGGAGTATTCATCCAAGTAAGCCAGACATTTTTTTTTTTCACTCTAGTTAACCTCTAAAAAGATATAATTGTCTCAATCTGGGCACAATAGAGAAAACATAAACAAAACCTCAAGTATATCCAGTGGGAATAACTTGATATAGGGGGTTGGACTTTTGAGTCTTCAGAAAGGTCAAGGAATGGGTTCCAGTGTGAGCCTCGAGGAATGCTCCCTCAGCACTGAAGCTTCAGAAAAGTGTCGATCCCATGACAAGCACAGAGTCAGAGAGCCACTGAAAAGACCAACTGGGTTTACTTCAGTCTGCCTAGGATGCAGCAGTTGGAATTACTGTGCACGAGAGTCAGGAACAATTTCTGTGCTCTGGAGTTCTGCTCACTGACTACCACATCCTTAAGCTCGTAAAGGATTTGAAACTAGGGCTGAATACTGCAACCCAGCTGCTGAAAATCCCTAGAACACCCTGATCCTGCTTGCTAGTAGGGAGTCACCGAGGCAGTTATTGTGTGGCATGGCTTTCATTGCCATTACATCTCATCTTTCTCATCTTCCCAACACATTGATGGTGCAGATGGAGATGAACAATGTTATTTCTAATCATATATATATGGTATATATATGGTATTAAAGTCCTTTTTAAGAAGTATCATTATTAAGAGTCACCTGACTCCAGTTAATATTGACCATATGCAAATGAGGGGAGAATATCTATTGGATGTGGCAATCTACCAGTGTCCATAATGCCAAAGGAAAGTGACTTTCTCTCTCTCAGCAGCCATCTACTTCCAGTAGCTCCTCAGCTAGGTGTGACGCTAGAGTTTTGATGGCTTGATGCTGCACAGGCATTGTGTAGGCAACCTTATCAGCATTTACCGTGTGATGTCCATAAGACAGCTTTTCATGGCCTTTGGCTCCTGGACTCTTTTGACCCACTCTCCCATGATGTTCCCACAGCCTTGGGTGGGAAGAAGCTGGTATAGGTGATCCATTTACTGCTGAGCATCCACTGCTACTTCTCCACAGCATGCTCACTAGTTATAAGCCTTGGTGTCCATCTCTACCCACTACAAGAAGAAGCTTTTCTGAGCAAGGTAGGGAGGGGCACAAATCTATGCCTAAAACCATAAAGACTTAGATGACAGTTTGACAATATCACCATTTCAAAAAAACAATATCAATAGGTTCTTCTGTTGGGCTGATGACATTCCTAGCTGTAGGTTTCTGACCGTGTTTACAGACTGAGCATGAATTCCCTCCTGGGGAGTACACTACCATGAATATTGGTTTAAAGAACCAAGCTAGAGTTAAGGTATAATGAAGTGGCAGAACATGGATAATGCCTACTAAACATTATATCTCCTGGGGCTGGTAGTGTAGTTCATGTGCTAGAGTGGTTGCCTGGCATACCTGAATCTCTGAGTATCTGAGTCCTCAGTTCTCAGAGTGGTGGTGTACACCTGCAACCCCTGTAACCCCATCCCTTGGAAGGCAGAGGCAAGAGGATCAGAGATGTAAGTCAGAGGCCAACCTGTATGACACAAGAGAGGACCTCTCTCCTCTCCCCTCTCTCTCTCTCTCTATATATATATATATATATGTGTGTGTGTATGTGTGTGTGTGTGTGTGTGTATGTGTAATTAATTACAACTACAATTCTTTCTTTGGAGATGTTCTTCCTTCTTTTGTTTTTTTCTCCCTGAAGAAAATTGGTCATCTTCACTTTGCACAACCTCTTATCTTTTTATATACAGTTTATATACATTTTTGTATACAACCTCTATCTTCTATATACATTTATAACTTTGCACTTTTGTTGATATGTGAGATTGTTAAGTATGTTCCTTTATTTCCCGATATGTTCTACACTGCAGGCATTTCCCAATCCCCTTGCCTGGGATGATTTGTGACTCATCTTAAATTTAGTAAATATCCATCCATAAAAATTATGGAATTGAATCAGATCAATGTTGGCCTTATGTTTGTTATTTTGTGATAGTTCCACACGTGATATTTGAGTGATTCATTTGTAAAAGTATGTAGACTTGGGGCTGGGGAATCACTCAGTAGATACAGTACTTGCTGTGCATGAAGACCTGAGTTCAGATCCTCAGCACCCATGCAAAAGAGCCAGGCACAGAAGCACACAACTAAAATACCAGTGCTGGGGTGCAGTGGAGACAGGAAGATCCCAAGAGAACACTGGACAGCAAACCTAGTTGGACCTCTGACCTGATTCTCTGATCTCCAGATTTAATGAGAGTCTCTGACTGACAAACAACATGGAGAAAAGTAGGTGAAGATACTCAACACATGATATCCACTTCTGGATCTCCCATAGGCATGCATGGGCAAACACATCTGCATGTTCACACTTTTATAAGTGTACACACATATGCATGCATACAACACACAGACACACACACACACACATACAAGTTCCCTAACAAGAAAAACCATAACCAACATTTTTGTAATGACCTACAGGTTATCCTTAATAGAGTCAAAGATTGATTCCATTGCCACTAAAAATTCCTGATGCTGCCTGTGTCCTGGATTACTCACTGCCCAACCCTACCTGCCCTTGGGGGTTGGAGGTGAGGTGGGAGTCAAGGACACAGACTCCAGACTGCAGCAAGCTCATCTGAGCATTGCTGCAAGCTTCTTTAATACCCTCCACCCATGCCCCATTGGTCCCAAGAAAGCATCTCTTCTAAACAGCAGTTTCCGATTGGCTGGCATTGTCTGCACCAGCAATCCTTGGTGTCTCAGGCAGTCCTCAATTAGGTCCTCCTACAGGAGGTACTTTTGTGGTTATGGGGGCTCTGGGCATTTACATAAAGGTAACCCTGCCATTCCAGCTACACCCTCTGTTATCACAAAGAGTAAAAGGAGAACTGGGAAGATGGGCTATCCAGTTAGGGATCTAAGCTGCCTCATTTGCAGTAGTTGCTCACAGTGACATTTCTCAGTTTAAATGAGATGAGATGGGTCGCGAGAGGAACAGCGTGTGAGCAGAGTCTGCAAGATTGACAGTCCCTGCTTTGATACGGGTTGAATCCAACATTTGGTCTAGACAATGAGAGGTATGAGCAACCACAGCTAAGAGCTGTCATCTGGGGTGCAACTCTGACAAATGCTTTCTGATATCATTCAAAACTAATCAGCTCCATGAAGGTGGAACAGGATGGATAGACACACACACTGTGCTAAGTCTATCAGCAAAGGGCAGAGAACATTGAAGGGATATTCTGTTAACGAACATCTATTTCAATGACGGAATCCACAGTGGTAAAAATGCTTCTTTAGAGGACAAAGGAGGACTGGGTCATAAATGAGAAAATGACTCAAAGTTCAATGATTCAAAATCAAAACCTCACTTCACAGCCCTGTCTACTGCAGCATAGATGTGAAAAAGAAATCAAAATACAGCTGTACAGGGCACATACCTATAATCAGTACTTGGGAGACTGAGGCAGGAGGATTGCTACGAGTTCCAGGCTAGTGAGGGCTGAACAGCAAAGATAACACAACACAGCACACCAGAACAACCAAAGGACCTAACAAATATCTATTGCGGGTGCTAGAGATGAGCCTTGATTCTCTGAGTTTGGTTCTTTGCATGCAGTGGCTGGCAGCTCACAACCACCTGTCTATAACTCCAGCTCACGAGATCCTAACATCTCAGGTCTCTGTGTGAAGCACATAGATACCCATATACATAGAGTTAAAAATAAAAGAAATCTTTAAAAACATCTGCATTGTATTCTGTTAGATGTTTAAGTAAACGAATCAAGGTAAGGCCACACATTAACATAGCCTGCGTTTGAGTTTCCCCTCCAGGTGACTGGAGAACAGAACTCTGGTGTGTCTGCCTTGCTCTGTCACTCCAGCATCAAGCACACTGGGTTTTGCAAATCACAGGCAAGTTTTAACATTTGATTGGCTAACTGACTTCCCAGGAAGACACACCAAAGCAGAAAATAATATCAAAATCTTAACTCAACGAAATCACTAAAAATCTCCAGCTGGCAAACCTCTCCTCCCTCCCCCCTTCAGGAGATTAATTGCAACACTTAACATTTGTAAAGCATTTCTGACACATCAAAATGGCCAGAGGGGAATATGCACTGAAAATCTAATCCATTATTATTAAAAAATTGCTTTGTGGTCCCAGCAACTCCCCAGGGAAGCAGGGATGAGAAAGAAAGGGAAACTGACTTTCAATATTTTTCTCAATGTCTTAATTTGGGAAAACGCAGAGGGTTTGATGGTGGGTCATTCAGAGGTCTGGGCAAAGGTTCAAGCCCATTCCTGAGTTATCTAAACTGATTCATCCTTCCCCTGTCGAAAGCCAGCAACTGCAGAGGTTTGTGGCAGCAGCTGCCCTGGCCGAGCTTTTCGATGAGGACTCAGTAATCTTTCTCCCATTGGTCTCCTTATCATCCGGTGCTTCGCTGTCTCATCTCCTCTTCCAGAGGCTCCCAACATAATCAGTATCTCCTGCAGCTGCTGACAGACACAATGAGAGGATGAACCAGAGGTTAATGGAAGGGGCCTGGTGAATCCAGTCTGACCCAGAGAAAGGAAACAAGGGCCAGAAATTGAGCAAGAGCGACATGCAAGGAAAGGGAGTCAGAAGGACTTTAAAGAGCTCGGCTATAAAGTCAGAAAAAAGGAATTCAAGAGGTGAGCTGGTCATTCTCTCACACCTTCTCCCCAGCAGAACAAAGTTACAGACCCATCAAGTTAAAATATTTTGTTTGCTTATTCGAGGAAACATCTTATATAGATTACAGGCAAACTGTGTGTGTGTGTGTGTGTGTGTGTGTGTGTGTGTGTTCCATAAAAGATATTTGGATTTTCTTGATGTATGTGAGTAACTTATCAGCTCTTTCTGTTGGGGGATGCCTCCCAATTGCCACAGTCATTTGTCAGAATGTTCTGCCCAGGATCTTCTCTCAAACCAACCCAAGTACCCAAAGTGGGTGATGGAGAATGACTTCTTCCTGCTACTGAGTGGCATTTTAGGGAGACACTCCATCCAGATTCTCGGGTCTGAGCATATGACACAAGGTGTTCAAACTGGACTCATTCTCCCAAGTCGTAGAGAATGGAGTCAAACACTCTAAGGGACAAAGAAGATTCCTTCATTGAGATGGGTAGCTTGCAAGCATGAGGCTCTGGATTCAGATCCCTAAAACCAATATTAAATAAGCTGGGTGTACACTTGTAACCCCATCACTGGGGAAGTTGTAAACAGTGGCTCCTATAGCTTAATAACAGGTATTCTAGCTGAATTTGAGTGCTAGGTTCACTGAGAAACCCTGCCTCAAGACTAGGGTGGAGGAAAAGAGGAAGATACCCAATGTTCACCTCTGTTTTCCATACACAATACACATTTATCTGTACATACACATGCACACAGACAGACAATCTCTCTCTCTCTCTCTCTCTCTCTCTCTCTCTCTCTCTCTCTCACACACACACACACACACACACACACATATACACACACACAGTGGAAAATAATGGCTGGTATTATCTCAACAACTCTGAAAAAGAATCTCAGGCAGGTGAATGTAAAACTAAGGAATACCATTGTGAGTTCAACCCTGTTTTCTGACACAGCTTTGTCCCACTACAAAGATCTCAAAACAGCAAGGTCATGGAAGTAATAGTCCCCAGCTACGCATGTGCTGTCTGCGGTTCTGGCTGGGAAGCAGGGGCTCTGTAGACAAGTACTAAGTGCAATTACTGTACTGTCTGGCCTCATCCATTCATCTATTGCCACAAGGCATACTTTTCCAAGAATATAAAGAATACAACAGAAAGTAGGCTCTCATGCTAGGAATGCCTGCTGCCTCTCCATTGGCAGCAGTTTATGGAGACAATTTCCCTTCTGAATGAGATACAATAAATTAAACTAGTCATCTCCCTGTTAATCTCACCTAAAGCAGTCAGTTTATAAAGAGCAAATGTTTACTTGAGACCAAGTTTTCAGTCTGTGAGCAATTGGCCTGTCAAAGCACAGCCACGAAGAGGTTTTAGTGGGTAGAAAAAACTGTTCCAATCATACCGTGGGAGCCAAAGAGCAAAGGAACAAGATGGTGCTTCCTGTTTCCCTCCAGTGACCTAGTGATTTCCTACTAGGCCCTACATCTTAGAAAGTCCAACTACCTTGTTCCTGAGCTAGGAAACTCCAGCATAAATAAATTGTGGACAGGGTGGGGCATTCAAGATTTAAACTGTTACACAGGTAGTGTATTGGTCACTGTTATAATTTCTGTGACCAAACACCTGATACGAAGCATAAGGAGAAAAGATCTATTTTGGCTTGTGGGTCAGTCACGAGGTGTGAAAGGTATAGTGGATGCTAACTCTGTGGCAGAGGGAGCATAGAAGTTACTTGTTTATATCTTATCATGACAGGAAGCAGAGAGCAAAACAGAAAGCAGAGAGCTGACAGGAAGCAGGGATCAGTCAGGAAGCAGAAAGCAAACAGAAAGAAGAGAACTGATGGGAAGCAGGGATCAATCAGGAAGCAGAGAGCTGACAGGAAGCAGAAGGCAATCAGGAAGCAGAGAGCTTACAGAACGCAGGGAATAGTTAGGAAGCAGAGAGCAAACAGGAAGCATGGATCAGTCAGGAAGCAGAAAGCAAACAGGAAGCAGAGAGCTGACAGGAAGCAGGGATCAGTCAGGAAGTAAAAGAGTAGATAGATAGGAAGCAGAAGCTGACAAGAAATAGAGAGTAGACATGAAGCAGAGAGCTGACAGGAAGCAGAAAGCAAACAGGAAGCAGAGAGCAAATAGGAAGTATGGATCAGTCAGGAAGCAGAAAGCAAACAGGAAGCATGGATCAGTCAGGAAGCAGAGATCTGACAGGAAGCAGAGAGCTGACAGGAAGCAGGGAATAGTCAGGAAGTAAAGGAGTAGATAGATAGGAAGCAGAAGCTGACAAGAAATAGAGAGTAGACATGAAGTAGAGAGCAGAGAGGAAGCAGGGAACAGTCAGGAAGAAGAGAGTAGACAGGAAACAGAGAACCGACAGAAAGTAGAATGGCCAGGAAGCAGAGAGTGGGCAGGAAGTATGGCCCGTTACTCACTTCAAACAAGTGAGCTTACAGGCAACATTTCCCATTCACATCATAATGTGTAAATAAGAAACAGAGTGGTGTCAAGGGGCACTGTGGACTGTGATAGCTTAAGAAACTTTTGTGGACCAGATAGGACTGGATGTAGACTTGTAATAATAGACATTGAGAACAAATGAATAAAAGCTTCCCAGCTATGACTGAGGGATGAGAAAAGGGATTTAATTAGAAGGAAAAACAAACAAACCAACCATGACACATACCAAGAGGACAGCAATGGCCATTAAGGCAGAAGGGTAAGAAGTTATTAGAGGGGAACCCAGGAAGCTTTCTCCCTTTAGACGGCAGGAGGCCTGAGAAGTCCGGCTAAGGGGCTTGAACTGTACTGACTGCCTCCTGTCGGGTGCAAGGACATCAGTGCAGGACACAGCAAGAAGAATCTTTAATAGAAGAAAAGGAAAGCTGCCCAAAACTGTTAATGCTTGCAGGGAAAGAGGAACTTGGGACAAATACTGAACAGTTCTACTCTCTTTGTTACCAAACCCCAGACAGTTGTGTGCTTCGCAGAACAAAGGATTGATTTTCTTTTGCTGGGGATCCCAGTGGCACAGGACCAACCATCCAAGTCGTACTGTGCTTTCATTTCCTCTCCTGAGTTAGACACAGATCCTGTGAGCCAGAATAAATGCTAAGCTAGCCTGGAGGATTGATGCCTGCCATTTACACTGCAGGATGGGGCATCTCTTCAGATGGTCTTCTTTACATTCCCGATGTCCACATTATTTTTAACATTACTAAGTCGTTTTGAGTGTCATCTTAGGTTTTCTTGTCCAACTATCTGAACTTCAGGATAAACTTTCCTAAACATTTTTATGCCTTCAATAAAGAGAATATAAAGAATTTTCTTTTTGCATGTATCAGTCAGGAGTGATTTAACCGGCATTAAGAAGTGTGAGGGTCTGTCTGCTACCCAGCTTCCCTACAATGATAGTCTGCAACCTGGAACCATGAACCAAATCGACTTCTTAATCCCTTGTTTCGTCAGGTATGGAAACAAGATGGAGACAGGAAGCTGGGTGGAACTAGAGATGCTCTTTATAAGATGTGCACACATTTAAGAGAATGACATTTTCATCTGTGAAGATTGAGTTACATTTCAATGATGGCTTCTTTGACTTAAGATGAAAAAAAAAAACCAATATCAGTCAGAAATTGCTCTGATAATAAGGGAATAAGGGGAAAACATTTGGGGAGATGAAGGGCCTCTTAATGAATTCTGATCCACAGAAATATTTACTATAAAAGATCATATACGTAATTCAAGCACAAGTCTGTTCATTGATAGAAACAATATGGGTCTTAGATATCCACCACAGCAGTCATACCGAGTGGAAAAGTTCATCATAAATACATTGAGGAAGAGGTTAGTTTACAAAACTCATCATTACCTCAACCTTCATCACCATCATCATGACCACCACCACCATCGCCGCCATCATCATCATCATCATCATTATCATCATCATCATCAAATCACCACTAAATGAAATGTTTATCAAACAGCTATGCTATGAGAAAACTCCACTGATACTCAGGTAAACCAGAAGCTGTGTTTCTCAAACACTTTGTAAAATAAAAACACATACTTTTTGAGATAAATCTGTTTGGAATCTGGGAAGGGAAGACTACTGAAACATTTAAACCAGGATTAGACCCACAATCCCATCAATGAAATATCTTTTTCCAAATTGTACTATTACTCTAATACTAATTACTCAAATTGTACAAATTACTCTAACTCATGTTAAAGAAAGTTCATAAAGGTTATTTTCTGTGCTATAGAATGGGGTCACTAGGCTTTGTTGTTTGATACTCCCTTAACCAATATCCCTCTCTATACCATCTCTTCACACTTTTCTCATCTTCTCACCTAGTGTCTGGGTGTGGGGCTGATCAGAGGTGGTGCTCTGTCAGTAGAGACCCTGAAGTCTTTTAAAGGAACATTCCCACCCTAGTCTTAAGGAAGTCACAATGATCTTAGAAAAGCTAAAGGATCAGCTTGCTGGTGCATGCAGACATATCTCACATACACAGTACAGCCTCTAGAAGAAAGAGGGATGGACCCCAGAGTTAGTAATGCCAGCCTTGTCACCACAGGCTTCTGGGATGCTGGGAAGGTCGTGAGACCTTTTCTTCTCTTTAAGTGAAAATAAATAAATAAATAAGCAAACAAAGATACATGACTTTTGTTCTTGGGAAGGACTTTATGAGACCATTCAAGAAGTGTGAAGGGCTTAGGAACATGTTAAAAATGAAGTTTGTCATGTGGAGAAATGAAGAAAGAGGAGGAGGAGGAGGAGGTTCATGAATGTTTCGGAGGGATATGTTTTAAATTCTGGGAAACATTTAAGACAAAGTTTTATAGGATGAATGTGGTATTGGAAATGTGGTCATGAAAAATGAGAAACAGCTTCTTCTGACTGAGACACCTGATCAAATAATCGTTAAGTCTGAGTTGGCAGATTCCAGGTCACCCTCTCTCCTGGGTCTCACTTGGTCAGCAGCCGCCACGTGAAGTGAGCAGGGCAGCCAACAAGAACACCATTTTATCGATGGAAACGCTGAGGCTCCAAGAGTCTGGTCAGAGTATGACCCAGTAGCACCACCTTCAGGAAAACTATGCAAGGGATAGTTTTGTAACCTGAGGAATATTCTGGAAGACACTACCTGGAGTTTCTCTCTAGGAAGTGGGTATGTAAGTAAATCAGGAGAAGGAAGCTTCTTTTAACGTTGGTCACTTTTCTTGGAATGTTTATGATGTTGGGTTGAGAAAAGAAATTGGATAGGGATATTCATTTTTAAAGCTAACCATAGCAGAACTATGAAGCCTGTGGTTTCTGTTGGGCTTGGAGTGTACAGTGTTCCCACAGGTGTGCATGTTTGAACACATTGACTTTTTAAAAATACGAGATCAGTGTTCTTGTACAATGTCTCTAATTCTAGTGTTGTTGCTGTATTTTGAGATAGTGAGTGTGGGGGCAGGGCCTATGGGCTGTGAACTACCTGGAAATTGGGATGCCCATACAAGATTCATCTTTGAATAAGCTCAGTTTATCCACAAGAATATTTCTTATAATAGCATGATAGTATAAAAGTTCCTCAATCAGGCTTGACTCCAATCAAAGAGAATCCCAAGGGAGGGCAACTTCCAGGTCTCCTGTGTACTTTCTCTTTAACGAAGAAGATATCTACATATAAGCCTCTCAGAGATTGTATACCCTTTCTATATGAGTGGTGTGTGTGTGTGTGTGTGTGTGTGTGTGTGTGTGTATACACACCACTTATTTTGTGGCTCATAAATAAATATGCTTGGACCCATTTCCAGGTTTCTGGTGGACAGAAGACTCTGAACTTCATGTTCCAGAGGTTCTGATCCATATTCTACAAGTTGAGTACTTAGAATTCCTACCTTCCAGGTGAACTTTTAGGACACAGAGCAGATCAAGCCCATCCAGGGTGGCTTACAAGGTTTCCAGGTACAGTGTCTTCATTAGGCAAGCAAGGGCATGGCTAGACCTGCACGATAGCTTTAGATATCAGTGTGCTTTATGAACCAACTCAGGAAATACATAGGAACTCCTGGACAGATCCTCCAGATAAAAACAACAACAACAACAACACCAAGACCTCATTATCTCAATAGACTCTGCCTTGCCAGCTTCTGGAGTGCTGGTGGACCTTCACCATTCACTTAGAGGGATCTGCCAGAAAATCCTAGGTGGGAGAGTCCAAGGACATTCTCGCATGGGTGCCATTAGTTTTCATTTTAAAATCCTTGGGAGCCTTACAGAAGCTTTTCAGTTTTATAAGGTCCCATTTATCAATTCTTGATCTTAGAGCCTAAGCCATTGGAGTTCTGTTTAGGAAAATTTCCCCTGTGCCTATGAGTTCTAGGCTCTTTTCCACTTTCTCTTCTATTAGATTCAGTGTATCTGGTTTTATGTTGATGACTTTGATCAGCTTGAACTTGGAGCTTTGTGCAAGGTGACAAATATGGATCTATTTTCATTTTCTACATACTGACTGCCAGTTAGACCAGCACCATTTATTGAAGAGGCTTCTTTTTTTTTTTTTTTTTTCTTCTTCATATTTTTGGCTTCTTTGTCAAAGATCAAATGTCCATAAGTGTGTGGTTTTATTTCTGGGTCTTCACCAGACATATATACAGCAGAGGACTGCCTGATCTGGGCTCAGTAAGAGAAGATGTACCTAACCCTCCAGAGACTTGAGGCCCCAGGGAGTGGAGAGGACTGGGAGTGGGGGGAAGGACATCTTCGTTGAGAAGGGGGGAAAGGAGGAATGGGATGAGGAATTTTGGGAGGGCGGATGGAGATGGGGATAACAACTGGACTGTAAGAAAAGATTAAAGATAAAAAACAAACAAACAAACAAAAACAAAAGAAAGAAACAGAAATAAAACAAAAGAAAAACATCTTTGAGAGCCAGATTTGGTGAGGCACAACCTGAAACCTCAGCAGTCAGAAGGTGGAAGCATTAGGATCTACTCAGTACAGATCCAGGAATGGGCCTGTAGGGCTCACCGAATCCCTCAGATCCAGGCTTCAGCTCCCCGCTCTGGGACTCAAAGAGTGATATACCTCCTTTAGAATCTGTTTGGATCAAGATGATCAAACCCTTTGGCTTCTGCTTTCAAGGAAGGGAGTTTGCAATTCTGGATTGCACTTATTAGCAGAAAGGTTAAATCTGTTCAGACGATGTGGAGAAATATAACCAAAGTCATCAATAGGGAAGAGCTACAAAGCTACTAAAAGTCCTTAGTAGGTTTGAGATGCTAGTCAGGTTCCTGACTCTCTCTGCCATCCACCTCCCTGGGTCTGCCTCCTCTCCCAGAGGAAGTGTGTGAAAAGTGTTAAGAGCTAATAAAACATTCTGTCTTACTTTGTAAAGTGCCAGACATTGATTCTGTTCAAAACACCATAGGTGGTGACTTCTTGTTCCACTCTCTTTGCCAGTCACTCAAATGGAAAACACTGTGGGAGGAGAAAGCCTGGAGACGATGGAGGAAGGATAGAAAGGGGTGTTCCTGTCTGCACTAGTCTATTCCACGGACAAAGGAAGTCAGGATGGCGGTTTTTCAGATGTATTCTCTAAAAGAAACACACATGATGTAGAGAACTGTAATACTCCTGACCTCACTGTTCCATCCATTTTATTTGGATCTTTCCAAGAAATACCACACTGTGCTCAGCCCAAGAGTCAGATCATACTCAGCTTCCATCCACGTGGGAATGAGGCAGGAAGGGGTAGACCAGGAGAGGCTGAAAGGGGGGATGTTTGATGGAAGAGAAGGGCAGCTACCTAAAAATCAACTGGACGAATACACAGGCAAAACGAGTAAGTCCATTTCTCTAAACATCAGAGCTCTAACCAACACAGTGACTTAGTTATGCTTGTACTCCCAGTTGGAATGAAAAGTTAAGCACAATTGGAAATTTCCTTTCTTCCCAAGGCTAACCTTAGTTGCATGTATTGAGTCAGTATTGAGACAAATAGTTTCTATGACGAGGAATTGCTCAATTGATCTGTAAACACTGAGTTCCCTGATGAGAATTACACAGTTGGTCTGTATATATTAAGAGTTCCCTGGGCAGGTAGTCCAGTGTTTACTTCAAAGTACACTTCACTTCTTCCAAAAGGCTGACAAAGAGCTTTGCACTTCACAGAGGTGGTAAGGCAGGGAGAACATGGAAAATGACAAGTTATTTATTTATTTATTTTTTCCTGAAAGGAGAAAACTATATGGGAGAAAAGTCAATGAATGGATAAGAATCTGTTCTTAGAATTTGGGGGAACACATAGTCAGTCTTCTAGTGAAAACATCAGGAACTCATATTTTAATTCTAAACTAACTAAACCAAGCATCTATTATTTCAAAGAAGATTAAGCCATGAGGATGTCAGATATTTATTAAATGTCTACAGCTTAGAGCTGGATATTCATCCTATCAGTTGGTGAATATGTATGAAAACTTAATTAATATTAGCCTCTGAAATACCTTATATGGAATGCCATACTACTGCTGGGGACAGAGGACTGTAACATAATCTGAAACAGTTATAAAGTCTTTGAAAATTCTTCTAGACCATATTACCCGGGTTTCTTCTCATTTTCTAGTATGGAGAGCAGAATATAAACTTGTAATAATGCCTGGATTACTTATTACTCTGCACATAAGAGACACTGATACAGAAATGAGAGTGGAAAGATTTACAGAGTCAGACAACTAGAACATCCACTGTGAGATAGTGCTTTTTATATATGACAAGGAGATTAAAGAGGTGGTCACCTAAAGACCCCCATAGTGACCACACCAGTTGTAAAGTGGATGGGGGAATCCTTCAAGGCCCTACCCCTAAGTAGAAATCTGCAAGTAGTTTATGACTGCTGAAGGAGGGAGACCCAACCATTTTAAGGGATGAGTTTCCTGATAGGTTACCCAATGCCAAGTCAGTCTTAAACACATGTATCTATGGCAAATACCAAATGGATTCAGTAGATATCACACACACGCATGCACAAGCATGTAATAATGAAGAAGAGGTTATGAATTTGAGAAGAACTGGGGGGAGCATGGAAAGCACTGGAGAGGTTGGGGTGGAAATTATATAAGCAAAATGTTCATGTATGAAATTCTCAAAATCCATATAAATGTAGATAAACTGTGATGCCTATAAAAAGAACCGGGTTAAACCTGTAGAAGGGTGTTTGAAGGGTCGAGTTTAGAACAGTTTATAAGGCCCTGCTTGAAAGAGAGACCTGGGAATCACCAGGAAAGTGAGTTCATTGATCATAATAACATCCGTGAACCTGAAACAGTCCTGACAACGCTACAGAACCTTCTGGGATTGTTGAAACCTGTTCCTGGAAGAAGAGAGTAAAACGGATCCCTCTAGTCTCTGCAATGTCAGAATCTCTCAGAAAAAGAATTCAGTCTTTCCCTGGATGAAAAGCCAGTGAACCCGGAGAACCAGTGAAGTCTTTCTTGTCTTCACAACCTGCGATCTAACACAGTGACAAAAATGTCACAAATAGGCACAACATTTGGCTATTTTGTCATCAGTGAAACTAGCTGATCTCAATAAATGAAAACAAAAACACTTCCAGTGAACCAAGCTATTGATGATTCTACGAAGTGTCTTTCTTTGTAAGACTGCTTGGATTCTAAACTCCAGAAGTGTTTTGTTCTGGGATGTGTGCTGATGGCAGAAAAATCTAACAGACTAAAACCTCTGGATGCTGCTGCTGCTGAAAGCAAGCAGATTTGGAAAAAGATATGCTTCCTCTACAACAGAAATGTACTTTCTCTTCCTTAGATGGTGGAGTGTGGTATTCCTGCAGGTGTTCTGCCAGAAGCCAGGAAGCTTGAAGCAGTTCCAGGGCATTGACAGGACAGAGTGCCAACCTTGGCATTTTAACTTCTGTAGTAGAGCATCTTGGGTTTGTTCCCTCTGTGTGTGTGTGTGTGTGTGTGTGTGTGTGTGTGTGTGTAAAATCTGTTTTATTTTTAGACAGTATCTCACACAGAATTTGAGCTTGCTGATCTGTCTGGACTGTGAGAGAACAGTCAGCACAAGGAATCTTCCTGTTTCTACTTCTGTGGGGCTGGGATTACACTTATACACTGCCACACTTGGCTATTTTCAGATGGATTCTAGCCATCCAAACTCAGGTTCTAAGCTTACATAGTAAGCATTTTACTGGACTGGTTCTTCTCAATCCCTTCAGTGCATCTCTTAAAAGAATTCAGACTCTGGAGGCCAAGTTCAGGTGTCCAATCTCAATCTAGGGAGAGTTGAAGACATCAGCAGCATTTTAAACAAGTTTGGAAGACTATTTTGCACACCTTACAATTGAAAGGAAAAGAATGTTAAAAGTCATAATGGGAAATCCTTTTCTTAGATACAGGCCCCATTTTATTTGTTCCTATTTGGTTTTTCTTTTCTTTTCTTTCTTTATGTTTTTGAGCCAGGGTCCTGTCTAGCCTGGAACTTACTCTGTAGTTCACACTAGCTTTGAACTCTCAGACCCTGTCATGTCAGTCCTCCTAGTGTTGTAACTACAGGCAAGAGCCACATAACTCACCTATTCATCATCCATACGATTGCAAAGACTGTAGCTGGCCTGGATAGTAACTCATGCACCAGCTTCAGGACCTGAGCTCAATATCCAGACACCATATAAAAACCCAGGAGTATTGGCTTGCACTTCTAACTTCAAAGCCAGGGAAGTAAAGGCAGAGGGCTCCTGGGGCTCACTGGCCTGCCATAATAGCCAAATCTGTGAGTTTTGGGTCTCAGTGAGAGAACTTGCCTCAAAACACAAGGTGGATTTCACCTGAGTTTGACCTTCTGTGTTCCACACATGCATATGCACACACCCATACCCACACATGTGTACTTGCACATACCTGAAGATAGATATATATATATAAACATGAAGATCATGTGTTCCTAAAGAAATGTTTTTGTTGGTGTGGAAAGATAAAATCACATTGCAGGATCATACAAGAGTTGCCATCTATTGCTACGGAAAAAATAAACCTTTGTGATTTGTGCACTTAAATGGAGAGATAAGTGAGTATTTTTTTCCCTAAATCTCATATGGACTCTAGAAAGACCACAATGGTTAGTGGTTATCTGTAGGCATTAGGGGAAAAGTCCTTTCATCCTTGTTTAAATGTGTCTTTCTATTCTTAATACAATTGTCACAGATTGCTTGATTTTTAAAGTTATATATAGTATGAATACAGAGATTGTCTCTAAAAATAAATGGTTTTGTTTTTATTCTTAAAAATGAGTTCTTTTGTGTTTAGGCGACAGAAAACTTAGTTTATATTATGAAATATCAAACTAGCAAGCAGCAGGGAAAATAGTCTTTGTGCTTGTGGGAAACCCTAGGGAAAGAGCCAGGATTGGTGTGATATCCCTGGCTACAAGTGTGGAGCACACACTTGCTGGATCCCAGTATCACATGTAGGCATTAGTTTTTCCTAGACATCATATCTCACAAGAGATGGAAACAATCGTTCTAAATTTAACCAATTGGAAAACAGGAAGAAAGCTAGACAGTCCATTGTGTAAAGGAACAGTCATGCACGAAAGACACAAAAGCCCATTTTCTTATGGAATTGCCCACAATGGAAACTTCTCAAGGCACAGAGAGTATTCCTGCCACCAGACTTTATGTTACACTGGCAAGGCTCTTTAATTTTCTGAACTCTAAAAGAATGAGCCCATTGCTTTTAGACTTGGGTACTTGTGGTGGAAGCAACTGACAGCATGAAGGTGACCTTTATGGTGACAGAAGATGAAGGGGATTGTGGTGGGCTCCATGCAGCTATGGTGTGATCTACACCCGCCATTGTGTGGAAACTCAAACACTGAGGATCTAAATCAATGCCCCCTGGAGGTAACAATACCTATAGGTACCTCTCCTGGGTCTGATTTAATCTCGTCCCAGCTTTAAAAGCCATTCTTAGAATTGTCCCACCCCATTAAATTGCCTCAAGTGGAGACATTCTGAGTTGCCCCAAGTCCAACATGCCAGCATCTTCTAAGCTCCTTCTCTTAAAAACTTTCAATTCCTGTATTTTCATTGGATTACAAGGTGTCTCTTAGAAAACCCCTCTCTTGCACCATCACATTTGTACAATGAACTATCAACTCAAAGTTGTTCATCCTGAGCTGATCCGGGAAGGCCTGGTGAAGGAAGTAAGCAGAAGATGGATTTGGTACATGAGAGCATGCCCAGGAGAAAAGGACTCTCAGGTAAGAAAGCCACTATTTTGCTTAAGCACAGAGAGAGGCAAGGAGGTCCCATGTGCGGGGACCCTGTGCTTGCTTTAATAGGGAACACTGATAGATGGCGTGTGCTTTTGCTTTTATTACTGTTCTATCTCCTTTTCATATTTTTATGTCTCCAAACAGCTGCCTGGCTAAGTGGGTCCTGATCAACTCATTGACTTTCTCTTGTTCCTGCTTTGAGGTCAGACCCTGAGGACTAATCCTCACCTTCTCAGCTGAATTCACCTTGATCACTCATCTTTCCTCATGCTTGGTCTTTAGAGCTGGTTGCTCACCTACAGTTTTTCATAACTTTATCTTTGAGTTACAGTTCTAAATACCTGGACGAGAGTGAGTTCAAGGCCCAACACTACACATGTGATGTCACATGATACTCTCTTGGCTCATTTATGTCCAGAGTTGACCTGGCAGGACTCTCTCATGCTTGTTATTTTAGAGTAAATGTCACAGCTGAGGGCCAGGTTGTTTTCTTATCTCTACCTGCATTCTTTTACTCTTCCTCCTCCGTGTGTGTGTGTGTGTGTGTGTGTGTGTGTGTGTGTCTGTGTGTGGTGTATTCATACTAGTATATGCACTCATGAGGAATCAAGAGTTCTTCCTCTACTATTCTTGACCATGTTACCATGAGACAAGAGTTCTCACTGAACTGGAAACTGGCAGTTATGCTTAGCCAGTTGGCTAGCTAGTTCCTGAGTTTCACCCGTCTCTGCTCCCCCACAGCTCTGGTTATAGACATGAATAGCCATGACGGGCTTTTTATACAGGGGCTGGTGATTCAAACACAGATCCTCATTTTTGCAGAGCGAATGGGCTTACCCCCACACTCTTCAACTCAGCAGCCCCAGACGTGACCGTATAATGTGTTTGGTGGAGTATTCCATACAGTGAACATTTAGACACTTTCAATAGCTACTACTGAAGGCTATGTTGTAACTCTCACTCTAAGAATAGAGTTATTTTTCATTAGGATAAATTAATGTTAAAATGATTTCCTTTAGAAATCTTACTCCTGGGAAGCATTTCTAATAACATAAAAAGAAAGAAAAATCAAAACATAAGTGATGATCATTTAAAAAAAGCAAATTTCTCATAAAATGTGTTTCAGAAACCATCTATGTATATAACTCAATATGTGCCTGGGTGCTAGACATCATCTTAAATGCTTTGTACTCATTAACATGTTTAACCTTATCAGTATTTTCACTCCTCGTTTGCAGATACAGTGACCAGACATACGAAGTTAATGTTTAGATGTCTAAAAATAGACCCCAGATACATGCTCAATCACAGTTAAATAAATTATGTTACTCTAACACAATGACAGTATTTAGAGTAATGATCATTATAAAGATTCAAGAAACAAACAAAAAAATTACCATAAGCCTAGAGAGAAGCTCAATGATGTTGATGTGCATAAATCATAATTAGTGACATTTTAGAATAGTAGTTATAAGTGAGACAGTGTACAAAGGAGAAAAATGGCTGTAATATCAGAGTGTGGATTTGGTATTTATTCAGTTTAGTGAGAATTATCTTAACATGATTTTTTATGATATTAAAGGTAACCAAATTTTAGAAATAAGTGTAAGTGGTAGTTGACACATTTCTTGGGGGACAGTTCTGCAGAGCAAAATTACTTCCATCTCTGACTTCATTGCTCTTGTCTGCTTATTATTCAGTATTTCAGCTATCTTTGCCCTCATAGACTGTAGTAAAAATGATTGAGATTTGATCCCAAATTGATACTTTCTTTAGTTGCTGTCTGGGGAACCTGTTTTTAGTCAAAGATGGTCAAGGAGTTGGGATATGGCCTAAGGCATTGGCTGGAACTCAGTCTTTCATGAAGGGTTTTGCCTGAAATGGGCAGAAGTAGTTTGCACCTGCTGCTGATGGTATTTGACAGGGACCCTGTTTGTTGTGAGGTACAAGAAGAATGCGGCAGAAACAAGCCTTCTTACACGTGTGCTCATTGACACGTGTGTGATATGTTTCACATTCTTCAATTTGGGGAAATTATGATTTTTGTTCTTTACTCCATCTTTTCACAAATGATTAAAACAACAAAGTTTGGGGCAGAAGAGATGGTGGTTTACGCCCTTGAGGACTAGTTTTCAATTCCTAGTATCCACATCTGAGCTCATAGCTGACTATAATTCCATCTCCAGAGGATACCCCACCCTCCTCTGTTTACATCAGACACCTGCACCCAGAATGTGGAATACACACACAGAACCACATGTACACAAAGGAATGACAAACATAGAAATCAACCTAAAAAAAAAAAAAAAACTAAACTAAACAAAAAACAAAAAAAGTAAAAGTACAACAAGCAACAATATGGAAATAGAGTTTTGATGACTCTGAAAGAAAAAATGTTAACTTACATACAACTCTGTCTCACTTTGAGACATCATCCAAAATAGCAGAAAAAACAACATCCATAAACCAAAATAGACTAAGACCTTTACAGGAATTGTAGCCATTTAACAATGGCATTTAAAACAAATCAAGGGAAGTGGAGTGTGAAATCAAACTCCACTCTTTTGCTTCCAAATCCCAGGATCCACAAGAGGCAGGCACATCTGTTTCTAGCACATCTGGATGTTCATCACCTTCCCCTCTACCTTTAGACTGACACACACAAAGCTGCAGGGACAACCTACGCCCCAACAGCCTTTCCTACTTGTGTAAACCATGGAATATTAAGCCCTACATCTTTCAGATGAGCGGTAGAAATGGACATTTTTAAGGCTTATGCTTCCCTTAGGAAGTCCCAATGCACGGTGGACAGATGCTTTCGATTTTGTGGGACACACTGGGCCTATAATGTCTTCAGCTTTGAGGGATGTTAAATTCCAAGACTCCTTCACTATCCTAAAGAAACAGTAATAAAACATGCTTCAGGATTCAATTTGTGCATTTTCAGAGGCAGAGATGGATGAACTCTTTGGGGGAAAGCGAGATGTGACCCAAACTTTCACCTGTCAAAAATGACTCCAAATTTGAACTTTTGGTGAAGTTCAAAATATGGAAGAGTAGAAACTTTCTTCCTTAAAATATCCCCTGCTTTTATATTATCCACCACCATGTTGCATTTGTGGCTAGAGGCAGGAGCTACGACTAAAGATGGAACAACTGGAGTCCCTCTGTTCATTAGCAGTGATTACCAATAGAGTGAGGTAAAAGATTTAGTCCATCTCTGAGGCCATGAACTCTGTATTTGGCCATAAGAATGCATTTGGCTAATGAATTTCTGTGGCAGTTTCTTTTTCAATGCCAAGATCTTGCCTATCCTGAACTAGATCTGCCACTGAACTAGACCATCAGCCCAATCCTTTGTCTTAATGATGTGTTCCAAATCAAAGTTTCAAAATATCTAAACATACTTCTTGAGTTTTCTTTCTTTTTCCTCTAAAATAGTTCTTCCTGTCCATGGACTGGCTATATGTAAACTTGAGCAGGCTTTGGATATATCACTGTCGAGTGCTTCAGTGAAACTCTGCACAGATTTTTCTCTTAAGGTTTTTGAATAGTAAGTTATTAATTTATTTTCATCATTCCTGTTGAAATAGTCTGTTGGCAATACACTGAGCTTAGATTCTAGGTTCTTTCTGTGGCTTTGGAATATATTACAGGATACACAAGCTTAAGGGAATTCTTTGTGCAATGCTTTCATTGAGATAAGGCCCAGGGATGGCCAGTCACAAGGGAAGCAAGCTGTCATAGCAAAAGGCATACCTGCTGGCATCAAGCCCAGAGATCAGATTCTAGTCTCGTGTGTTTGAATCTAGACAGACTAACTTCTGAACCAATTCTTTCTCTTTGTGAAAGTGAGACAGGAGTGTCTTCTCCCCTTTGTAAATTGCTTTCACATACAGTCAGTCAGTGTCTGTTAGTTATGTTCTGCTGCATTCTGGTGGGCTAAGTGTGCCAGACATCAGTGGAAATAAGAACTTGTTCCCAAACAGTTAGTGCATATTTTTACAAGAAAACTTAAGCTTAATTCAGGAAAGACCTTGACTCTCTTGGCCGCTCTTTAATATTTCTTTTCTCGATGCTTTGGCAATGAAGAATTCAGAGTATGCTCAGAAATGATGAAGATAAGAAAGAAAATGGGGCCAAGAGGTGGAAGAGAGACAGTCTTCAGGGAAGGGTGGTTTCACCACTGGAGGAGAGGCTAACTAAGTACTTACTAAGCCAGAGAGGCTGAGGCTGTGTTCTCTGGCTGGTGTCAAGATGGACGGGGATGTATCACAACACTTTAGTAGTCTTAATAGTAAGGACCTTATTAAGCTGAGGGAAGGGTGTGGGTGAAGATGAATGATTCACTTTTAGTAAAAGAAGATAGTGCTTGATGTAGGCAGGATCAGGGAGATGGTGATTGTAGTATCTTCCTCAGAGAACTCAATTTTAAGACGAGAACCATAGCAAATCTTTCTTTTCCTTCTCTTTGGAACACTGAGTAAGCATGCAATAAATACTGTAGAAAAGGTATGAGAGAGGGGTCTAAGGCCTTGTTCAACCCAAATGGGAATTCTATATTGTTTTCTTTCCTTGATTACTTGGCTGCTTTTTGGAATTTCACTATAGCAGAAGTTAGCCTAGCGTTCACCATGAAGCCTGGGATAGATTTATACCTCCCACCCCTGCTAAGTGCTACCATTACAGGCATAACCTTTATATCCAGCTTACGTTCTTCTATATTTTAAAAAGTTAAATGAATCTGACTTGAAAAGCCCATGGCAGCTCCAGAGCACACGCCAGCGTCCTTCTCTTGCACTGGCTTTCCTTAATTCTAAATGCTCTTCTTAAATCTGTATTAATTTATTCCTAATAAACACCAACTATGCTTGAAGATAGACATTAAAGGTATCTACTCACTGTCTGGGACCAATAACACACTTTCAGCAGTTCTTAGAAATTGATGATTAATCTGTGAAGAGTAAATTTTAATGAGCTATGTTGTGATTACAGGGAAGTTCAATAAATTATTCTCTGTGCTTCTCTATAACCTTGAAATACTTTAGATGCTTATATATGAAAGAGGAAGAAAAGAAATTACAAGAACAAAGGACATACATGGTCTTACAAGTTCAGATCATCCCACTGGGGCAGTATTCCAGTAACGGGTTTTGAGTAACATTGGCCTGAAAGAGAGGTCAGGCTGCCTTCCCCAGGAATCTCTGAACTGAGTGGGAATGCAGGTGGTGTGATGGAAATGTTAAAGACTTCACCCATAATGCTCTGCTCCTTTATTTCCCCATGTTGACTCGAACAAAATAAATCTACATGCCCATAATTCCATGAAGCATCTGTTTCTTGTGGCTTCACAAGGCCTAAAAAATATATAACATATGTTGACGTTGCAGCGAGAAACAGACCCATATAAAAAGAGGGACTCTCAGCTACATCTCCTTGAAAGCTTGTGCCTATGCCTGTGCCTGTGCTTGTCAGTGCTTAGAAAGACAATGTTGGTGATAGAGGTCACTGGTGTCATCATCTCTACCCAACTGGAGTCTTATATCATTTTCTCTGGGTTTCTCAAGAGACTACCAAGAAGCCTACAGTCTAGACAGTCAGCGTAATTCCCAAAGGAATTCCTCCAACCAAGATTTCATTGTGCTTCAAGTGGTTGTTTGCAGGAAACACACAGTAACTTCTTTATTGCTGCCCATACCTTTTTTCTTTAGCTCAGAAACTCTTAGCTCACCAACCTCTGCACCTCATAAATGGTGTGTCATGTTCTCCACTGGCTGAATCACCAAAAATGTAATAATGAAAACCACATCCCCATGGGGGGTTTGTAAGATATTTAACTCTCTCATTGGTCGTAATTCTTACAGAAGTCATGGGCTATGCTTTCGGGTAGGGCTGGGTCTATCTACTCTGGATGCACATTCTTCTTTTATATCACAGCTGTATTTTATGTTTTCTGTAAAAAAATATGTATTTTTTATTTTTATTTTACGTGTATGAGTGTTTTACCTATTTGTTATGTTTGTGTACCACATATATGCCTAGTGGCCCTAAGAGGCCAGAAGAGGATGTTGGACCCCCTGGATCTGGAGTTTCAACTGAACCCAGGTCCTCTGCAAATGTAACAAGTGGTCTTAACCACAGAGCCATCTTCAGCCTCCAAACAAATTTTCTGTTGAGTTACTATATACTATGAAAATCTTCCCATTTTGTTTTTGCTTTTTTAAGATCATACATGAACTCTTAGATACTACATGCAAAGAAAACACTGGCAATGTGTTCTGGCAGAATTTTCCCTACTGAATGAACTAGACAGGGGATTAACTAGAATGTATGTCCAGATAACATTGGACATGTTTCCATGTTTTAGGCTTCAGGTTACATTTCAGTCTTTAAAAGTAATTGCATTTAAAAGACTAACACTATTTGACATTGTAGAGAGAGGAGTTGCTCAACAATCCCAAAGAAGATTTTTTAGTTAGTGTCTGTTTTCTTGTCTATTGAATAAACTTTGATCTAGTTAATGAGCAATTTGTGTTGAAGAGAGATTCAAGTTAGGAGTGGGTGTGTATTTTGTCCATCTCTTCATTCCCATCCCCAAATGCAAGATCGTTCATTTGTTTTCAGTTCCACACAAGTCCTTTGTTTCTCAGGTATGGGGGCCGTTGGCTAAACTTGAACCATTCTATGAAAAGAAGAGTGAGCTCAGTGCAAATAGCATTTTGCTGGTGAGATGAGAAATTAACACAAGTTCAACAGGTTAAGACATTCTAAAATGTGGGTGACCTTGCCCAGATCGGCTCAGGAGCTCTCACTATTACATTCAAGGTCGTGGCTTACTGAGCTTTAACTTCAAGTTGATGAGGAAGTTTGCTTGCCAGACAACTGACTTTGTAAATGTCAGTTTCATGGGGTTGCAAGACCAAGGACTCTAGTTCATCAATAATGTCCTGAAGATATCTAGTTATTTATGGACTTAGGGTTCTTTTTGTGGGTCCTCATATCTAGCAACAGAGGATAGAGAACTTACATCTTATAAATGAATCTCTGTTGCCTCCTCCTCTTCTGTCTGCCTGTTGCTTCCATTCCTCCTGATGCATGGCTCTGAAAGCAGCAGGAGAAACTTCTCTTACTGAGAATCATGTGATTATTTAAGCTCATGCAGAAGAAATATGATAATCTGCATATTCAATATCTACAACCTGAACTACATTGGATTACTTGGTCCATGGGACAAAGTGTAATTGCAACTGTCTGAAATTAAGAAGTGGGAATTTTAGAGTGGGATGCTGTTCCTCGAGGTACAATGGGGGAGGGGAGGGGAAGGAAGTGTTTTATCTAGTACTGTGTGGGCATCAGGAGAGAACTGGAGAGAAACAGACTGTTTTCTTATACTAGAACTTTCTCAGCCAAGATAAAGTGCTAACTGGTAATAGAGTATCCTGTGGAGGGTCTCATGGCAGAGAAGTCAATAGCAAACACTAAGAGAATGAGCCTGTCACATCTAAATAATTTGACAGTGTTTTCTGTTAATAATGCATGCTGACTAGATTTTATGTCATTTGGGAAGAGGGATCGTCAGCTGAGAAAATGCCCCCACCAGGTTGGCCTGTAGACAAGCCTGTGGGTCATTTTCTTGATTAAAGATTGGTGTGGGTAGACCCAAATGGTATAAGAAAGCAAAACCTAAGCTAAGCAGAGATTAGTGTAGGGCCCAAAAGTCTTGTTATTCACAGTGACAGACCATCCTTTTACCTGTTCTGCTACTAGTCTAGCATCCTGCAGGTCCTAAGTTCTTATTGTTTTTATCTCCTTGGGTAGGTATATGAGCATGACCCACTGCAGGTTATATGAGGAACCAGACCTGACAATTATCCATAGACTATTAGATCTTATATGTTGTTAACTTACTTATACGTTGTTAACTTCACTCCTAAACAATATGTATGCATGGAAAAGCTGGCACAGTGGTCCTAGGTGGGTGGTCCTAGATAGTATAAGAAACCAGGCTGAGCAAACCATAAGGAGCAAGCCACGACCTCTACATTAATTCCTGCCTCCAGATTCCTGCTTTGAGTTTTTGCCCTGACTTCCTTGAATTATGAAATACAAACTGTAAGTTAAAATAAATCCTTTCTTCCTCATGTTGCTTTTGGTTATGGTGTTTTCTCACAGTACTAGGAAAGCACATAAGAAATAGTGTCCCTTTTAAAGTCCTGGTGTTAAGTTCAGTCAGGCTTACTTTCCCAGGGCTTAAGAATGGCTTTAATCAGTAGAAGTTTGTGAAATCTTAGTAAATGATGAGTAATGTTTTTTTGTTTTTAATGGAGTGTTTATGATTCAACAAAAGCTATTTTTAATCCTGCTTTGAAAGTGGCACTTGTGGTAGATAGCTTCGTGAACTTGACCCAACCTAGAATTACATGGGAAGAGAGCCTTAATGAGGGGATTGCCTACATGAAGTTGACCTGTGAGTATGTCTATTAGGGAGTTGTTTTACTTAGGTTGACTAATGGGGGGTGTTCAAGTCCACTGTGGATAGTATCATTCCCTAGGCAAGGGAACATACACCATGGGACTTCACTTCAGTTCACAACAATATCATGAGGCAATGGAAAAGGAATTTTTAATTTCCTCATGATGAAGTTGATATACCCAGAGGATCAAGGTCTTGTCTTAAAGTCACATGAATGTCAAATGCAATTGTTCTGATTGACACTCAACATCAATGGCCATGTGATTGCCTGCTCTCCCCTACTGGGTGATGCTGGTGTAAACCAAGAGCTTTCAATAAGAAGTCCTTAGAATGCTCTTTATCTCATGAACTGCTGAAGAGGTGGGAAGATCCTCCGCAGAATTCATTAGTTCCTTAGGCACTTGTAAAGTTTTGAGATTTTTTTTTTCCCATGTACTATGAGATATGGACCCCAGATGAATTTTGTTGCTAGGCATATTTGGGACACTGGGGGTTAATATGCTTCTGTTCCCCTTGCCTGCACATCTTGCTTCACAGCAGTGAGCCCATTCCCTTCTTTCAGTAACCTTCTCCTCTCTGCTGGAGAGAGGCTCAGCTGCACCCAGATTAGCTAAGAGCAGGCTGCTAGGCCAACCAGAGAGATACGACTGCTGATTCCATGGAGTCTTGAGGATCTTCCTAACTTTTCCAGACCCCATTCAACTGAAAGAGGTCGGGGTGAGAGGTCACCTTGCAGTATCCAAACAGATCACTCCGGTAACTCCAACTTCAATCAACTTCAATTGATTGAAAGGCTTGTGCTCAGGAAGGGGAGGCATCCCTGATTTCTTAAGCCTGCTATCTGGGGGCGGCCTTTTCTAGTCAACCTAGTGTTCTCCTATGTTTGTTTGGGTGATTACACAACTGGGTTCATTTCTGTCCGTCTGTTAGAAAAAAAAAACCCATTTCTCACAGAACTCTGTGGGTGCTGTCCATCGGAGGACAAGTTTTACATTTGTCTTTCTGTTTCCATAGGTACCCTGATAAGATGTGAGGATGATGAAATCCAGTTCCTTTTCATGCAGGAAGATGTTGGGGGGAAAAAAAAGGCTTTAGAGAGCTCTTTACATCAAAGAATTTTCTCAGAAAACTATACTGTTTTTATTTTATTATTTATTTAATGTATTTGCTGCTTAGGATTCTTGGCTTTTGTGGTGGTGGTGGGGTGTAGGAGGTTGTATAGAATAAGCTAAAGCTAGCAACATATTACTATACAAGACAGAGTTCCACCTTTATCAGCCTTGTGAAGAGGAGCCGAGATTGTCATCCCTAAACTTCCACGGTGATCGCCAGCAACATGAGCATTTCTAAGAGTGGATAATCTAGGGGACCTGCAAGAGTAAAAACCAGGAGCTGCACACTAGTACAGCCAGGGGCCTTATGAAAGTATTGACGTTCTCCTATATCAGCCAGCAACAGTTTCTAGGACACCTCCCATTAGTGTCCCGCCCTGTCCTGCCTTATCCTGTGGTGTTTCCCATGCACCACATGATCTTCCTGGACCTCACCCCTACTCCAAGAGTCTTCCTGGCTTCAACTACCTCTCAGCCATTAGTCTCCACAAGTGTCAACTATTCTGAATAGAGAAAAGAAAAATCCCTTCACAGATTCTCTTGAGCGTGGGCAAGGTTTTGAAAAGCCAACATTAAATCTACTTTATCTAAACAAAAGCAAAAAATGTAGAAATGATCCAGGCAGAGTGCTATCGAGGGCCGGTCCACTAGCCTGAGAGTTTCTCCAGATAAGCTTCCTGTGTGCTTTCAGTAGGTGCAAACAGACTGGGGATTTGCTTCCGGGAGAGTAGTGGGGGGATGTGGAGAGGGCACTTTGAACCTGCCCCACTTGTGGTCACTATAGGGTGGCAGGTTAACTCCAGGGTAGCAGTATGTAAGGTCCTTGTGGTCGGTTAAAACAACTTACAGGACAATTTTATCATTACCTTCATGTATGTAACCCAATGTAAGGCTGATGGTTCCCATCCAGAGCACCTAAAGTCACGTAGCCTAGATTTTAGAGTCACATTCACTTCCTTGAGTAGAAAAAAACTGTATGTTTTGGGATCAAGCAGAATTAGTTTGATCTTGGTTCCCTCTGGCACTACCTCTGTGGACTCAGGTAAATTATGTGACGCCCACAAATCTGTCTTCTCATGTGTGACATTGAGAACAAAACTAATCCTATGGTTAAGGATATTGGATTTATTCTCTTCAAAATGTTAAGACTTTGTCCTTCAAGTGGGCCATGCAAAAATAGCACTGCACAGGGTGGCCAAGGGGCAGAGTCAGAAGGTCTGGCCTGCCATCCTCCTGCATATCTCTTAATGGCTTTCTCGTTTCAGACCAATGTTGCTTGGATCAGATCATCTCCTTCCAACTTCCTCTTGGCACGGAAGTGTCTAGATCGCCAAAGCTCTAACTCACTGCTCAGAATTGCTGTATATCATCTTAGTGTTCCCACATCTCCTGTGTGTTTGTTTTCCTCTCTGTTGTGTTAGATCTCTACAGACCCAGGGTCAGGAGGCTCCCTGAGGACTCCTCGTGTTCTTGGTCACCACTGGTAACTCATACAATGAGTCATTCAGTTTATGCAGCCTGGATGATCTCTGAGACCACTAGGTAGAAGAGAGTAGATGTGACTTTTATGGAATACATCTGCATGCCAGGAACGTGTCACATCATTTAATTTTATGTGAAGACCAGCAAGGGGAGGTATTGGCACTTGTACTTCTCAATGAGGAAAGCTGACCTCTGACCTCTGAGAGGGCACATCAATCCTGCGAAGGGAACTCTTGAACCTGACCATTTTATTAGTGTGCATATTGTAAGAGTCCCTGTGGAGGGTAATGTTCCCCAGTGTGTCTGATAAGGTACTCTGGGAATTCTCAGGTGATAGTACATGTCAAGAGATGATGGGTTTAGGTGAGGGTACCACCTAGTTTAGACATGAGAATAGATTTTTAAACACCCCAGAGACTGTCCTGTATATGTGGGGTACACAGACATAAGCAGAGAGAGGTCGGGGAGGCAACTGAGGAGAAGCCATGCTCTTTTCCTCTGTAGGTGTCAGACTCTAAAGCAGTGTGGCTCAAGGGAGAAGAAAACCTGTGACTAGATCTTAGGGTGGTCATCCTTTAGCAGTGTTCTCCTCACAGCGTCGTCCATGGTCCTGAGCTCAGATTCACTCATCTATAAGGTAATGAAAACCTCCTTTGTGTTAACATAGGCTGTGGGAAGGCTTAACGGAGAAGCTGTTTTTAGAGCCTGGTACAAGTACTTGTAGAGAGAATCTCTTATAAGCATCACCTGTCAATAAAAAAGCCAATGGCCAATGAGTCGAGGCAGGACATAGGAGGTGGGATATTGTCAAGAAGAGAGAGGATTCTGGGAAATAGTGAAAGACTAAGAAGATACACACAGGGAGAGATGCTGGGAAAGAGTTGAGTGAGATACTGGGAGAAACGAAGCAGGCCAGGACTGAGGAGAGGTGACAAACAAAGTGGTAGACATAGAATAGTTTAAATGGGTTAAAGAACTAGTCAGGGATAAACCAAAGCTTATGGCCTAGGTATTTAATAATAAATAATTAGTTTCAGAGTCATCCTTTGGGGAGCAAAGGTTGGGGAAAAATTGATTTAACTTTTTATCAAGTTCTAACTGGTATCAGTCAATTTTCTCTCTCAATTTTCTTTCATTCACCTTTAATGTGTAAGTGCACCGGCCATAGTCTACATGGAAAATGATCAGGAAGCTAACAGAAAGCAATTGGTCTCAGGGTCTTATCCAAACAGACTGATACACAGGACAGATAAGAGAGTGGGAAGTCCAAAGGCTAAAACATCGAAATGTAATGTGTGAGTTTGAAGGTAACAAAATAAAGGAAAAAGCGGCGCTGCTCTGTTGTTTACTTTGGAGGGTCGCTTAGACTGTCCTGTCACTGCTATCAATTGCAATGCTGTTTTGGTTCACGGGGAAACTAGGGATTGTGTCTTCCAGATCAAATTTTTCTTAATACTATTGAAAAAGGACCCACCAATAAATTTTGCTAACACAGCTTTCCATAAGAGAGCTCTGCTTCTAGTAACTAATAATATGTACAAGGAAAAACTAGAGATGAGCCCAACCTCCCCCCCTCCGTATCCCCCCTTCCCCGCTTGCTGCCACAAAGCTGATACAGCAACTGGGATTTAAATGTAACTTGAACTCAGAGTTCTTACAAATGAGATGAAAACTGCCATTTAAGGGTTTTCAATGGCACCAAGTGGATTAGATCTGCTCTGGAGACAGGCATCTTTTGACAATCCCTGGGAACCATGTCTGTTTCCTGGAGGGCAGAGTGGATGCACGCAAAGTCAATTAAAGAGCTAACTGCATAAAAGACAGTGCTTTGAGATGATTCAGGCCACATTTGCCAAGTGACTCTGGCTCTACTTAATCGGGATTTTTCCCTGAGAGGCAAGAGTGGGACTAGGGATTTGAAACTGAAATCCGAACATCAAGGGTTGGGTTTGGGGGGAGGGGTGTGGTAACTAGACCAAATGCCTGACTCCTAAGGAGCAGAAAAATCTGAACTAAATCTTTATTATTTAAAAAATGAAGGCCTCTCTATTAACAAAGTAGATGAGCTAGAGACTACATGTATGAGTGTGTGTGTGTGGTGTGTAGCGCCTGGCTTGCAGTATGCGGTGTGCATTGTGCTGTGTGGCGTGTGTGAGTTGATAGCCATAGGTATTGCTATCCAGTGTCATCGTTTCACATTCTCCCTTCACAACTGTCAAGGAATGATAGATACCTTTGCTGTCAGTTGGGAGAGTCTTACTGGCTTACTGAGGATGGAAGTTAGAATACTCAGGAGCACATATGACATCTCCCTGAGTCATTAGGCCATAAAATGTGGTAGGACTTTGGGAGTCGGGTAGATGCTCTATGTGTGTGTTCATATATGTGCAAGTGCGCGCACACACACGTGTATGAGTTCCTGTGTGTATGTGTGAAGGTTCAAGGACAACTTGAGCTGTCATTCCTCAATCACTACCACTGTGTTTGGTTGGGATTTATGTTGGAAGCAGGGTCTCTCCTTGGCCTGGTAAGTAGACTAGGCTGGCTTGCTGGGAATTCTCCTGAATCTTCAAAGACTATGTTAAGCAGAGCCATGGCTGAGCATCAGTGATAGCTTACCATGGAGACACAGATAGATACTAGGTAGGATACTAAAAGCTTTATGCTTCTGATTCATTTAATCCTGCCAGATCCCCATCAAGTATTGCCATGTGGCAGCTACTACTGTACCCACAGTGCTGGTTTCTGCACCTTGCAGAATAAAGGGAAAGACAGCCATAGTAACCACATTCTAGAAGTCATCATGCAAGCCCTTAGATCAGCTTTGCAAATCCATTATGTGAGACAGTTCATAGGCTTTTCATTTAGGGATCGTGCATCACATTATACACCCTCTGCAGCTAGAAAGCCAGTCCTCAGTGGCACAGATCCGTCCCCTCCAAGCCTTTCAATGGGGAAAAAAGAAAAAAAGAAAACAAAAAATAAAGAAACTGGGGCTTACAAGGTCAGCTGGCTTGCACAGACTGACACAATGAATGGTGAGATGGGTCCTTCTAAACACATGTCCCTGTCCCCTTCAGTGACAGTAGCCTGCATTTGTCATCCATGCCTCTGACCTGCTGTGCTCTGCCGCCAGCTGCCAGTTACCCACTGGCCTCAGTGTTCTTGAGATAAGAGCATCTGTCAGCATTCAACAGTCAAGTACCTTTGACCTCAGAGGCTGCATATCTTCACTGAGGTTGCACCTAGTGGGAGGGGCTTGAATTCTTCCTGGGTGTGTGATTCTAGAGCCTGGGAACTTGTAAGGTGCTTTCTCCATTCACAGTGACCTACCCACAATTGTTTCTGGGAACCCTGAGACCAATAACTTTGATCCTAAACATCTTCCAAGGCTCATGTGCTGCAGGCTGGTTCTTCAGCTTGGCACCACTGGAAACTGATTTAAAAAAAAAAAAATCTTTGAACACTTAGTGGGGATTTTTAAGTTTTTAGGGACATGTTCTTGAAGCGAATGGGATGACACCAGTCTCTTCTACATCCCAGGCATGAAGTAAACTTTCCTGCTGTAAACAGTTCCACTGCTTATTTCTACCATGTGTCCCCTTGCCACAGGCACAAGGGTGACAGTGTCAACCAAGGACTGGAACTTCTAACACTGTGAACTCAAATAAACCATTCCTCTTTGTAAGATGGTCCTCTCATGAATATTGTTACAGTACCAGGAAGTTTATGAGCACACTGGGCATAAAGGAACAACCCTGACACTGAACGTATAACAAACCTAGAAGAGTGCCTGGACCCTTTGATCCATTAATTTACATTTGCTGTGAGAAAATTTATTCACATCCTTAACACAGAACTTAATAATATCGGGCTGGGGATATGGCTCAGTTGGTAAAGTGCCTGCCAGGAAAGTACTAGGGTGTGAGTTCAGATCCTCAGAATGTATGTAAGAAGTCACATGTGGTTGATTCTGAGGAGCTGTAGTCAAGAGGATTTTGGAATTTGACAGTGAACTAGTTTAGCTGAGTCAGCAATCTCCATGTCCAATAGAGAGACTGTCTCTAAAAGCAAGCTGAATGGACCCAGTAGAATGGGCACAGTAGATACATTGCCACACAATGCAACAGAGACACAGGCCTGACAGGCTTGTTCAATCCCCAGAACCTATGTGGAAAGGTAGAAAGAAAACCAGTTTCATTTCTACAAGGTTGTCCTTGTATGCCGGTCTATACGTGTGCGTATATGTGTATACACACACACAACTAATGCAAGCACTCACACATGCATGTATACATGTGCACACACACACATTAATGCCTAGTAATAAGAATCAGCATATTGAGTTTTTGGCAAGATGTATTTAATTCTGATGATTTTTTTTTTTTTTTTCAAAAACCCTAGGGACTCAGAGGGAAGATGATAATAGCTTTAGTCAGAAGATATTGCCTCTAGTTTTGGCTTTTCTTTGTAACATCATTTAGGTTTAAACCACTCCACAGGTACTTGCTTGAAAAGTGAGGATAATACACTTGTTTTTATCTATTTAGGGGTTACTGTGAGGTTATTAGGAAACATGCCAAGTTAACGTAAGGCATATTTTACTGCAGGTAGTTAGTTCTCTATTGCAACAAAAGGATACCTAAGATAAACAACGTAGAAGGAAGAATGGTTTGTTTTGGCTCACAGTTTGGAGATTCCAGGCCTAGTCTGTGGTCTTGTGCTTTGGGGCCTATGGCAGGACGGTGTACCACAGGACAATTGTTGTTCCAGAGGAGGCTCACAGACTGGCCACTCTGAGGCAAAGGAGAGACAGAGGAAGAGACAGGTATCCCACAGTCTCCATCCAAGCCACAACGGACAAATACCCTAGGACCTCCCGTGAGGTCATGGCTGCAAACATGACAACACTTCCCAGTAGCACCAAGCTAGGACTACATCTTCAACATTTGAAGAACACATTATAGCATACTGAAAAGTTGTTTTTGTTTTACTTTTTACACTGGGGTACATCAGGGTTGGTGCCTTACCCTTGCTTATATAATTCTCATGAGTTGGGAAGTAAAGAAATTTGCATAAAACAGAAAGTTCTCAGTCTTCTGGGACTGCTGGCAGATTCTGGCCTGAAACTCTATCCATACCAAGTCGGTGCCATGGAAACAAACTATCATAATCATGGTTGCCACTGGCACCAGTGGATCAAAACAACCCACATGACAGAGGGTATGCTTTTGAAGGAGAGAGGCTGCCTTCAAACACTGCATACACACAGGAGAAAAGTTTCAAACAACAAAGAGCACCACTCTGAGACAGTACCACAACATTACTGATTAGTGACCCTGGAAATTCAACTTTTCATTCTGTACCAAGGCAGAAATTCCCTCTGCATTTGTTCTCTCTCTCTCTCTCTCTCTCTCTCTCTCTCTCTCTCTCTCTCCTTCCCTCCCTCCCCCCTCTTTCTTTCTGGTGTGTATATATACATACATGCACATACATATGCATATACAGATGAGAAGTCAGGTCAGAAACTTTGTGATATTCCACCAGGGACCCCTAGCACATGGGCATCCTTCCCCTCCTGAAAAAAACAGGTTAGAGAGCTCATAGGCTGGAAGGGAGGGACTGACTAAGGCCCTGCTACCTCATTCCCTAAAGACCAATCAGTTTAAAAGTCACACTATTCTGCCAATCACATTGTGCACAATGGCTGCTGCTCTAAAAGCCGTATAAAAGGTCCCTGAACTAGCTACACGTGGTCGTTCTCCTGCCTTGGTGTACAGGACGACCCCAGCATGCTGGATCAATAAATTTCTCTTGCATTTTGCATCAATCCACGACTCCATGTGTTCACTGGGGGTGAGGGGGTCTCTGGTAAGTTAAGGCTCTCCAGAGTCTTACACAGAGTCCAGAAGAGGATGCTGGTTTTCCTGCTCTCTTAGTTTATGCCTTATTCCCTTGAGACAGGGTCTTTCACTGAACCAGGAGCTAGGATGTATGGCCGCCCATAAGCTCCAGTGACCCCCTTTTATCCATCCTCCACAGCTTTGGGATTCTAGGCATGCACAGCCAAGCCCATTGGTTTCCATGGATGCCAGAGAACTCAGCTTCTTGCTCAGCAGCTACTCTTATCCCCTGAGCCATTTCCGCAGCCCACTAGTTGAAGAATTAATGGCCATCTCACTGCTGGTGTTAGCGGAGGGTTTCTTTCTATGTTAACTCCATTTTCTGCCCTCAGTGCCACCAACAGCGACACATCTTTCTTCTGTACATGGAGGAGTGAAGGGGTGAGGACAGCTGTAACTCGAGGTTGTATTATGAAAATCTTGTCATCTTTATTGCCATGTCTTTGTGTCAACATGCCCAACATCATAGCCATAATTATCCTTGGTATCTGCACACTAGGTGCTTCTGGTTCAGCAAATGCATGTCTACGAAAGTCTCATGACAGATGTGTATGAACACAGCGACTATTACTATCACTGGCTTCAGGCAAAGACAGAATACTTTCTAGTTAAAGGGCCCCACCTAAAGTGCTGGCTAAACACAGTCCAATCCTCAAGAACTCAGGATGCAACCCGGCATTACTTTGATGCAGAAAACTAGGCGTGGTCTCTGTGATAGTTGATCTTGTCAATTTGACTGGATCTGAAATCAACCAGGAGAGAAGCTCTAGGCCAAACCTGTGAGACTTTTTCCAGAATGTTTGAAGCAAGCTCGCCCATTGTAAAAGAAAAAAAAAGGCAAGTGCCCCACCCCATGAGATAAAAGGCAGTGCAAGAAAAAAAGCTTTGTGTCTCAGTCACGGTTCTATTGCTGTGAAGGGACACAGTGACCCAGGCACCTTATAAGCTGCTGAGTCCCCAGCCTCTCCAAAGCACAAAAAGTCACTGTTGGACAAAGCTGTAGTATGTAAGCTAATGCATCTCCTTTTTAATCTGTGTCTATTCTATAGATTCTGTTCACTAGGGAACCATAACATACACCCTGGCTCCCCTGAGCGGAAGGATAGTCCATGTCCCCATGGATTCCAGGAAGGATCTACTTTCTCCCCCCTCTCTGGGCTGGCCACTTTTGTAACTGAACAGACTTTCTCAATCTTTGTCTCACAGTCTCAAGATGTTTCCAAGGTAGAAACAGGGTCTTTGAATTATCGTCAGCATTACAAACATCTACCTTGTATTCTGGGAATTGGATGTTAGCACTGGGGGAGTTCTCAGAGGTAGATTCATGTATGTGTCAGACTTTCCTGAAGTGTTGGTTTTGTGGACCAGGATGAAGGATGTATCACTCATCACAGGGCACTGTGTGGGATTTCCAAAGCTATTCCGGTTTCTATTCAGCCCATTCAGTCCACAGACTAAGGGTTCCTAAGGCAGCGCTCTGCAGTGTTGCTTGGAATTGCCACTCTCCTATGAGTCCATCATATGCACGCCCCATCATTCCCAATTTTGTTTTTAATTCCATGAGGAATGTGCTTGTGGATTTGAATCTTGGCTCCCCAGGGCTTGCCAAGGGTTTCTATTTGTGGAAACAGAAAAGCTTCTGTAATCCAAGGGTTAGGTAAAAGTTTTTCTTGAGAAGTGCATAAGCTTCTACTCTGCAATCTTTCTTTAAATGGACAGTGTGACTCTGGCAAAAAGGACCTGAGCAGTTGTGTGCAAAGGAGTGCATAGGGCTCAGTGGGAACGGGAAAGTAGGATAGTGCACTGATTAGTCCCACAAATCCCAGGCCCCAACTCCACTGCACACCTGAGCAAGTTCCACCCACCAAATATGCTTGTCAAAGCCACAGCTCAGGGCCTTCTCCTGACATCAGACTATTGGCATTTAGTTAGAAAGGGAAGGAGCCAGCCCCATGATGTCAGACACCTTAGTCATTGGAGTAATAAAATACTTTCTCCCATAACTGAATTATTGTCGATGTTTCGTTAATAGTTTGTGGTATCTCCCCCTCCCCCCTTTCAATAAGGCAGAAAGAATGTGGAAGCTGAAACTGGGAGGGCTGTGAAACATCTGGACAGGATGAACTCTTGTACTTAGGAGCTCACAGCTGCTTTTGTCATCTGCATAAGACTGGTGCAAGATCAAGCTAGTCTAAGTTCCAGCCTGATAGGAGAGGGGCTTCCAAGTCCTCATCCCTAGCTGAGGAGCTATTAGTGATTATTAGCTCCTAAAGAAGAGTCCCGTTTTTGTTGGGGTGTTGGGACTGGTAGGTTTCCCATGTTCCTGTGGTTGTCATTATAACTGAGTGTCTATAGACATAATGAATTGGACAATTTAAAACTAGCACATGAGGTACTGGCTTGGTTTTTGTCATCTTGACACAAGAGAGAGTCATTTAAGAGGAAGGGGCCTCAATTGAGCAAATTGCCTGAATAATACTGGGTAGGGCAAGCCTGTGGAGCATTTTCTTGATTAAAGACTGCTGTGGAAAGATACCAGTAATTGTGAGTGATGCTTCCTAGGCAGGAAGTTCTGGGTTGTCAAAGAAAAGAAGCTGACCAGGAAGAGCAAGTCAGTACGTCGACTTCTCCAAGGTCTCTGCTTCAATTCTTGCCTCGGAGTTTCTGCCTTCAGCTCTTCCTTATTCCCTCAGTGATGGGATGTGACCTGAGAATTATAGGCTGAAATAAATCCTTTCTTCTTCGACTTGCTTCTGATCATGGTATTTCATTACCATGATAGGAACCCTAACTACAACAGAGTTGGGAGGGCGATGCCTTGGAGGTTTGAGGGAGCTGGAGGGAGTCAATAGATAGTAAGATTTACATGTTTACGGCTGTGGGAATTTGAAGGATACATACATATATTATTAAAAATAGGTCACATAGCTTGCTGAAATCTTACTGGAAAAGGAAGATTGACTGAGGGGGGCTTTATCATACCAATTTCGGGATATTTAGGAAAGCTTGCATGCAGGTGGAGTCTTCTAGGTGTGCCCAAGCTGACCCCAGAGAAGTGGCTGCTCTTGGGGGACTTGCCAGAGCTGCCTGAGCTCAATGCCTTGCTCCCCATTTGTCACACATTGCTTTACATCTTAAGGGCTTGGATGGGATGGACGTCTTTTTATTTATGTAGCTCCTGTAGGGTCTGGACCAACAGTTAATGTTAAATAGTAATTACCAGGCAGCTTGGTGAATCCCTGTGTTGCTGTCTTATGTCAATGTAGGAAACAGAAAACTTGTTTTATTTAAGGATTTTTTAAATTTATGTTTCTTGAAAACTCTTGATTTTTGTGGAAAATGGAATAATGTTCTTTTTTTAAAAAAATTATTATTTTACACTCCAGATTTTATTCCCCCCATCCACCCTCTGACAAGTTGTTCCACATCCCATACCTCCTCCCCACTCCCCACCCCCACCCCATCTGATCTCTAAACTCCCTGGGGGCTCCAGTCTCTTGAGGGATAGGTACATCATCTCTGACTGAACACAGACCTGGCAGTTCTCTGCTGTATATGTGTTGGGGGCCTTATATCAGCTGGTGTATATAGCTGCCTGGTTGGTGCCTGGTTGGTGGTCCAGTGTTTGAGAGATCTCGGGGTCCAGATTAATTGAGACTGCTGGTCCTCCTACAGGGTCACCCTCTTCCTCAGCTTCTTTCAGCCTTTCCCTAATTCAACCACAGGGGCAGCAGCTTCTGTCCATTGATTGGGTGGAAATATCTGCATCTAACTCTTTCAGCTGCTTGTTGGGTGTTCAGCAGTGCCGTCATGATAGGTCCCTTTTTGTGAATGCTCCACAGCCTCAGTAATAATTTAAGGCCTTGGGACCTCCCCTTCAGCTAGATCCCACTTTGGGCCAGTCACTGGACCTTCTTTTCCTCAAGCTCCTCTTCATTTCCAGCCCTGTAGTTCTTTCAGACAGGAACATTATGGGTCAGAGTTTTGACTGTGGGATGGCAAACCCCTCTCTCATTTGATGCCCTGTCTTCCTGCCGGAGGTGGGCTCTATAAGTTCCCTCTCCCTACTGTTGGGCATTTCATCTAGGGTCCCTCCCTTTCAGTCCTGAGAGTCTCTCACCTCCCAGGTCTCTAGTGCATTCTGGAGGGTCCCCCTCTTCTACCTCCTGAGGCTGTTGCCTGTTTCCATTCTTTCTGCTGGCACTCAGAAACCTGATCTAGAATAATGTTCTTAAAGGAAATTAGTGCCCATGTTGTCTTTAATTTTTCCTACCTCTGTGCTCTGAATGCAAATTGAGATTTTCTATAAAGTAGTTAAATTGGACAGTAAAGCAAGGTAGTTAATGATTCAAAATAAAAGTCAGATGGCTGTATGGTTAAAACAATTATATATGTATGCATAAAAATACCCAATCAAGGTGCAGAATATTTCAATCTTCCAGAAACATCCACACACCTCATTCCAGCTGACTCCAACACCCTGTAGATAACCACCGCTTGACATCAGAAATAATCTGCTTATTCTCCAACTTTGTAGAAACATGATTATATACCATGTGTCCTTTTACACCTGTCTATCTTTACCCTGCGTGTTTTTGAGATTTATTTCTGCATTTCTTTTACTGCTACTTAGTATTTTAGTCTGTGATTTGTTACTTATTTTCTTGTTAATGGCTGGATTGGTCTGTTTCTTTTCCCTCAGGTTTTTGTTGTTGCTGTTGTTATGAAGAAAGCTTCTATAAATAAAAACATTAGCATGCAAACCTTTATTTGAATTTTCATAGGTGAAATCACTGGCCCGGAGTACTTACGCTGCTCAACTTAGTAAAAGCTGCCAGCAATGACTGCTCTCACACTACCCAATCAGAGCTCTCATTGCTCACATGCTACCCAACCAGAGCT
>JADRCH010000057.1:7714312-7733174 GCA_019843965.1 Rhynchomys soricoides
AACCAGAGCTCTCGTTGCTCACATGCTACCCAACCAGAGCTCTCATTACTCACACTACGCAATTAAAGCTCTCTTTTACCCAAGATTTGGTCTTTCTGTCCATTTATTGTCTTTGTAGCTGTGAAGTGACATTGTGTTTTAAAGACCTATTGTATTTTAAATGATATGTCTACATGTATGGGGGACTCTGCAAATGAGGAGGCAGGTGCCTATGGGCTGCTGTAAAGGAGTCAGATCCCCGGTAGCTGGAGTAACAGGAAGTTGTGAGCCTTTGGACATAGATGCTGGGAGCGGAACTCAGATTCCCATATTCACTCTTAATCCCTGAACATCACTCCAACCCAGACTCTTTTTGTTTTCTTTCTTTCTTAACAGTGCTGAGAATCAAACCCTTTGTTTTCCACATGCCAGGCAAGGGTTTTGCCACTGAATGCCAACCTAAGCTTAGTAATGTCTCACTGGTGTTTTACTTCACAATTCCCTGAGGATCCTGAGCAATTTTATCATGTATTGTACCTATTATGTTAAAAATTGATTTCTTTTTAACAACTTAAAAATTTTAATAGTTTATGGTTTGTATCTATAAGCGATAATTCAGGTACATGCATTACAAATATCTTTTTTCATCTCATGGCCAACATTTCTGTCTTATGCATGTGTGCACGTGTGTGTATGTGTGAGTGTGCTATAAGCACTTGTTTGTATATATGTAAGTGTGCACATGTGTGTGTGCTATAAGCACTTGTTTTTATACATATGTATGAATGTGTGCATGTGTGTGTCTGTGTCTATTTGCATGTGCACATGCTGTAAGCACTTGTCTGTATGTATGTGTGTGCATGTGTATGTTGAGGCCAGAAGTAATTATAAAGTATTTTCTTCCTAGATCTCCACCTTTTGTTCTGTGTTCATGGCTCTCACTGAAGCTGGTACTGGTTAATTTGGCTGAGCTGTTTGGCCAATGAGCTCTGGGGACTGACCTATCTCTGCTGCCCCAGTGCTGGGATTATAGACTCCCACTTCTATGCTTTGTTTTTTTGTAAGAGTACTAGGCTCTGTCCTCAGGCCCTTATGACCAACTGCATGGCAAGCATTTTATTGACTGATCTACCTCCCCTGCCTCTTCAAGGTATTGCTTAGAAGCACAAAATTCTTTATATTTTGACAAAACTTATTTTATCATTTGCTGTGTAGAAATTTTGAGATAAAAATCTTAAAAACACTTCCATTTATTTTTTTCTAGAAGCTTCTAGAAGTATCTTAGTATCTGCAGTTGAACACGTGACACCCGAAACTGAAATCCTGATCATAGCTTTCCCTAAAGGCTGAGGTCCCAAAGACAACACACAGGGACACCGAGGACTCGGTAGCTCTGCGGTCCTGCGAAGCATTGTCCCAGCATGACAAGCGTGAAGCCTTCTGAGACCCTAACGGAACTGTTGTCTTTGGAGATGGCTTCAGTTTCTGCAGCTTCAGCTTTCTCTAGGATCAGAGCCACACTCTGTAGCGAAGGCTGCCAAGCCAGACGTTTCCCTGGGTTTGAAAGCACGTGTTTACCCACGTGCAGACCCGAGCCCCGGTGTCCTGCTGTAATTGCATCTGTAAAACCTCTTCCTCAAAGATTACTCTTTGCCTCTGTGGAAAAACAGCATCTTTAGCAAAAAGGACAAGTGGGCAAAGGTCTCCCCTGTCGCCCCCATACCACTGAGGGGTGGCATTTAAAAATGGAAGTGGCCTGTGTAACCTGCTTTTCTTTGGCTTAAAATAACAGTTTGTAGATCTGCATTTGTTTTTCATTCTCGGCCCTGTGACCTTCTGCTCCTGTTTGACTTGATAAATTCCATCTCGCCTTCCACTGGCTGGGATTTGGGCCTGAGTGCTTCCTGACCTATTTCATCAACCTGGTTTTAGGTAAGTCTCCAGTTCCCCAGACTGGGAATTTTGAACTGCAAAGAAGAAAAGTACACGTCAGTAATATTTTACCACTTCCCTTTCTCATTTTAAATGATTTTATGGGAGTTTAATGCAATTGCTACTCACAATTAGGCAATGAAGCAAATATAACACAAAACAGACCCTCTGACAATTCCCAGACAGGGAAAGCTATGATATTTTTATTTTCTTGTGGTTGTTCCATTCCTAACTCTGAGTTAACATATAACAGCAGCAAAATAAATCTATGACCCGCCCATTTAATCTGTGCAGTGACCTACGTGACTATGTGCATGTGAGTATGTACATAAACGCCCACAGCTTATGGTGGCGAATGTAGAAAAGTCATGGAGAACACAGAAACAGGTGAGGAGAGAATTAGTGCCAAGAACTCAGGGAGAACTTCATGTTACTTGCATCCATAAGCAAAGAAACAGCTCTATAGAAATAGTATTACATTTGTGTGTGTGTGTGTGTGTGTGTGTGTGTGCATGTGTGTAGGTATAGGTGTGCATTCATGCACAATGGCTTGCATGTGGAAGTTATGGGACAACTTTCAGAAATCGGTTCTGTCCTTGCACCAATGTGCATCTTGGAGATCAAATTCAAGTCATCGGGTTGGGTAGAAAGCACCTCAACCACAGATTCACCTCACTGGATCCCATAGGAGTTTTTTAAGAATCTAACAAAGGGGTAGGTAATAGATAGACTGTAGAAACATGACAATAGACAGCACAAACAGCACAGACATGTCCTCTCTGCTACTCAGGAGGCTGAGGCAGGAGATTGGCAAGATTATGGACTGAGTTCAAGAGCAGCCTGGGCATGGACTGTGGATAGTGTCTCCGCAGTGTCTTCACTGACCTTTGTTTCTACATACACCCTGGTGTCTGTGGGAACAGGGCTCTGCTCTTGTCTTTAGTTGCCTCTTTCAAGGTCTGGCTTCCGTGTTCATCCATGTTTATAGGCTCGACTTCAGCCTATGGTTGCAAAGACACATAGTTCAGTCCACATACTTAGCACTTGCTGCAGTGGTTAGACTGTCTAGTTTGCTTATTGGTCATCTTAATATCATCTTTCAAAATAATCCCAATTCTGTAAAACTGATTTATATGCAACATGCAAATGCATGACACATAGAGAAATGTAGTGTATAGGAGGAAAATACAGTTGCCTAAATGCTTCCTTGCCAAAGTAATCACTATTTACATCTAATAGAAATCACCATAGGCAGATGTATGAAAAGAAGAGGTAATGACAGAAAGATATGTAGATGATAGAAAAATAGTAGATAGAAGATAGATAATAGATGACTGGAAGGATGGATGGATGGATAGATGGATGGACAGACAGATAATAGTTAAATAGATAGATGGATGGATGGATACACAAATAGACAGACAGACAGATAATAGATAAATGGATGGATGGATGCACAAATGGACAGACAGACAGACATGTAATAGATAAATAGATAGATAGATGGGTTGCAGGTAGATGATCAGCTGATAACAAGTAAATAGATGACAGACAAATGATATGTGATAGGTAGATACTAAATGATATGTAAATATATGATAGATACTAAATAAATGATAAGCAGATTAATAGGTGACAGGTACATAATGACATGTAGATGAATAGATAGATAGCTAGATAGATAGATGATAGGTAGGTAGATGGATCCATGATAGTTGACAGAAAGTTGATGGCTATATGACAAACAAATGATAGATACTTTCACGTAATGTACATATGTGACATTTCAACATAAAATCTATTATTTCCTAAAGTTAATGAAAGGAGAAATGTAAAAACAAAGAAATGTCTGAAGAGTTAAGCCATTCCTACATGGACTCTGCACAGTGTATGTTACAATGCTCTGAAAGAAGCCTTTGTGTGGTGTGCCCAAGTAACTCCAGATGATGGAGACAGGATGATTGCAAGGTTCGGAACAACATGGGCTGCATATCAAAACTCTGTATCTAAACCTACCCACCGAATTTACTAACTTTCTGAAAGATTACCTCCAATTTCTTAAGTAAGTTAAAAACTATTAATCAATGATGTTCGTATTTAACTCTGTTTCAAACTTGTTTATCAATGTCTTGTGAATGTAAGGAAGAAAACTCTATGCTTTAGACCCCTGACACCCTACCCTGTCCACATAATTATTTATCCTGTTTATAACATTGACATATGACATGGAAAATATATTTCTCAAAATAAGGCTTCAGGTAAATATTCTATAATCAATAAGAGATATAAATATAGCTGTCCAGCCCACCTACCTATTTATTGATTGATTCCTTTACTTTCTGAGAGGTGACAAATTAATCCTATTCGTAATCGAGTTACTTGTGTTCATGGACTTTTTGCTTTGTAATCCAAACTTTAAGTATGCAATAGCATATTTGGAAACAATGTCACAGACGTTCATGTGTTGAAGATTAAGCTGAGCGTTCATGCTAGGCTGTACCACTGAGCAATCTATACTACCTGCTTATTTTAAGGAATCCCTTTAAGCTTTTTGCAAGTCCCATATATCTTTTTAAATAAAAATTTGTTTCAAAATAGCTAACTGAGAAACAGTTACATAGTAAACACACTAAGTTCTAAAAGTAGTTGTAAATCACATCTGTGGTCCACTCCATAGCTCTACTTAAGGCATAAATAATAGACAATAATTTCCACATAGTTGTTCTTTCCAGCTAAGCACAAATATTATCAATATTTTTATCAGCAGATTTATATTGAGCAGCAATTTTCAAAGTCCCTATGAATTTAGCAAATATTTACGAACCTCCATCTCTGTCTGAGAAATTGTTTTGGATGTTTATACTCATCTTCTACATTAATCTTCAAAATCATAAGGTATATAGAGGTTGTTACCGTCCTTGTCTCACAGGAAAGAAAATGGAAGCTTGAGGCACTGAAGTAACTTTCCCCTAGTTACTCAGATTACGGGAGGGTGGATTCAAACCCAAACCCCAACTTTTCCCATCATGCTTTGTGGTCTCTTCTTTCCAAGATCACACATACGTTCGCCCATGTGTACACACACACACACACACCTGGCAACTAGACAAAGAGCTCTTTCTGCCCCAGGCCCTGAGTTTCTATAGACCCACATATGCTCTTCAAGCCTCAGTACTTATCATGATTCATTGTGTTTTCCTTTTATGGTCCCATTTCTCCCAGGAGACCTGGGAGCTCTTGCAAGTGGGTTTCATGCCCTTATTCATCTTTGTAACGTCTCTGGCAGATACTGCCAGTCACATGGCGGAGTTTTATAAAGATTGGGTTGCACTTAACTCTTAGCTGTCACTGTTTTGTGTGTGTGAAAGGGAGAAAGAATGTCTTAAGGGGGTTCTTCAGAGACTCTGATTTCTACTCCATCCCCCACCTTCAGGTGCTAGCATGTACAAAGAAAACCAAACCAAAACAAAAGACTACAGTGGTTTTATGTCCAGTATCATAATGCATAGGAAATAAAGGCAAACTCTTGGCTTCAGAAGTCATGAAGTGGGAGAAATGGGTCCAAGGAGAAAGATGGCAGTCCTGGAGCCCAGACTGTGGGAGGGGATAAAAGTGGAATGGAGGGTGGAGGGTGGAGGGTGGAGGGTGGGGTGGGGCACATAGTTCTTCCACACTTAACAGAAGTCAAGGGTGAGTTGTGGGGTCTCTCTTTGTGTGTGTAGTGTGCAAGCGTGTATGGTATGATGTGTCTGGGTATGTATGTAGTATGTGGTATGTGCATGTGTGGTATGTGGTAGGTATGTGGGGAGAGAGAGAGAGAGAGAGAGAGAGGGTATGTGTGTGGTATGTGGTATGTGTGTGTGTGTATGTGTGTGTGTGGTTTGATATGTCTGGGTACATGTGGTGTGTGATATATGGTGTGTGTGTAGTGTATAGTGTGTAGTGTGGTATATGTGTGTTTATTTGCACATGTTGTATGTGGTTGGAGTGTGCATGGGGTGTGTATGTGTGAGATGTATGGTATGTGGTGTGTGTGTGTGTGTGTGTTATGTTGGCCTGAGGCATATCCACAGAATGAAGGCAGAAGTAAATCTGAGGTTCTGTCAGGAAAAGAGAGACACATGCCACTAACCATCTCTTCTCTATACAATAGTCGGGTTTTTGTGGTCAGTAGTCCACTTGTCCCCTGCTGCCCTCAACAGTTTCTGTCTCTCTGCTATTGTTCCCCACACCCTTTTCTTGCTCACCTGTGTTTCTAGAGGTAACCAGAAAGCAAGAGGCCATGCAGTGCCCATGCTGGATCTATGCTTGCCATCGATGTTTACCGAGCCAGGTTCTAACGTGGCTCATTATTACCAGATGCTAGCCACCTTTCCAGCCTTGTCCCTTATTCCCTCAGCACTGTACCATGTATCACACAAAGCCCTTGCTTATTTGCATGTCCTTGCTTGTATTTTGATTTTGGTTTCTGTGGAGGTTTGAATAGGTTTGCTTCCCATCGATTCATGTGTATCAATGCTTAGCCACAGGCAGTGCCACTATTAAGAGGTGTGTGCCTTGTGGCAGGAAGTGTGTCACTATGTAGGCAGGCTTTGAGGCCTCCTATGCTCAGGCTCCACCCAGTGCAGGAGAGAGTCTTCTCTTGGCCACCTTTGGATCAAGATGTAGAACTCTCAGCTCCTACAGCACCATGTCTGCTTGCATGCGGAAGAATTGCCTTGGTCTTGGTGTGTCTTCATAGCACTGGGACCCTAAGTAAAACAGTTTCTGTGAGTTAGTCCTTGCCCTTCCATGCTCGATGCTATTCCCTAGCTGGCACACCACCATGCTAGGTCTTCTTTCCGTACCTCTATTGTTCACTGTTCAGGAAATTCAATAAATATCAACAACCTACAAATACTTTCAAAAGGTTTACCTAGAGATTTCATGGTAAGTGAATCTGTAATTTAGATATTTATGGGCTACAGCTGTGTTGACAAAGGAAAAATAGTCATATAGTCAAGATATGGTTATCTGTTATCCGACAAGGATAGGAAAATAAGATTTATAAACTGAGAGATCCCAAAACTGTTAGCAACTTCCAGTAGTAGCTTCTGTCACACAGATTTAGTCTTGGCAAAGTGTATGTATGATTAAGCAGCTGTCTCTCCTGGATCCTCAGATATTAACAAGATAAAAGCTTTGGCTCTTTTCCTATGTTCTTCGACAATCTTTGCTAATGCTCCTGTCTCCTGTGAGTCTGGTTGGCCATCTGGTCTCTGATCACACCCTGCTACACAGTCATTACCTTCTGGGGTTGGCTGAAGGAGCGCTTGCCATCTTGACTGTTCTGTGCTCTAGTCTCAGATTCTCATGCCACTCTCCTGCTGGTTGTTAAAGAACACAAGCTCTAGAGGTGGAGATCTGAGGTCTGACTACTTAATAGCTTCTTGACAATGGCTACATTACTGAAGTTCTATGACCATAAACCTGGGAGAGCATTTCTATCATAAAAAGCTGAGGTGGCTACATTAAATATGTGAAGTATATGAAGCACTTTGAAATGTACATGGACAAATGGGAGTGCATAAGGAGTGGCTACTGTCTATATGATGGACTTGTCTTCCAACAATTTCCTAAAGCTAGGACAAAGTGTGACAAGAGACATTTTAATCTATCATATTCGTCTTTTTCTTAGTAGATATAGCAAAATTCCTGACAGAAGTTACTTAAGGGAGGAAGGGTTTACTTTGGCTCACAGTTTAGAAAGTACAGTCCATCAAGTGGGGAAAGTGTAATCCAGAGACTTTATTTATACCAGAGGGAATGTGTGTCAAGGCCTGTTCACATCCTGATAGATTAGGAAGTAGAAAGCACAGGACAAGAAACAGGGCCAGGGTGCAACCTGCAAATCTGTTCCCCTAGTGGTCTAATTTAACAACTAGGTACAAAGTATTCAGACCCATGAGCCTGTAGGGGCCTTCTAATCCATACAGCCTTCATTTCCCCTTCCAATGGGCTGGAGTTTCTCCGTCTAGAGAGTTGCAAGTTGGAAACATTTCCCTTCTGTTTTCGCACCTGCTTCACCTTTGTATGAATTTACTGTTGTTGCCATTAAGAAGCTAAGTCTCATTGTAACCTTTGAGTCTTTTGTGGGTATGCCACACTATTTTCTGTAATCTTTGGAAAGTGTCTTTGTGCATCATGTCTGTAAACTTCACAGTACAGGGCCTTACTATCAACCTTCTGCCTTTCCTTGTTTGAGAATCTGGTACACTTTGGGAATTTGCAACTCTAGGCTTTTCAATTTCAGAGATTTATTTGAACTTTTTTCTTGGTTGCTATCTAGCTTTTTGGATCATTTGGAGATTGATGTTGTTGTTTTCTCCCTGGATGAATGCATTTTACTGTCATTTTCTTTGGGAAGCTAGGTCCTTAAGGATCCAGATTTTCTTTGGGGCCATACAAGTTATTCGTTCTTCCGGGATCCAAATTTATCTTACCATTATTTCATCTCCTTGTCCCTAGACTTTTACCCTCACTCAGTAGTAGCTTGTGTGTCATAGCATTCCTGAGATTGGTGACATCTGTCATCTCACCTTTCCAACTTTTCTAGGCTAAAGCAGAACTTTCAAAGTCTTGTCCACTTTTCTTTTTGGCCCTTTCTATATTTGGGCCAATTCCTTGACTTTTTTATTTCCCTAGAAGTTATAGTCATTCATGGTTCCACAAGCAAAGCCCATCCCTAGGTCAAGGCCCACGTCTGTCCAGACTCTAGGGTTTATGTAACTGTTCATTCCTTAGTAAATCAGTTTGCTAAGAGGGAGATGCTTTATAACAGAGAACAACATGCCCAGCTTCTAGAACCTGATCTAGAAGGCTCTGCCCTCAGATTCTATACAGTTGAAGTTTTGGCCAAGTGTAGAACTTTCTTTACTCTTGACCTCAAAGCCTGGGTTCAGGAAAAACTAGGTACAAAGACAATGTTTGTAGAGACCCCTTTGAAGACTTCTGAACATTTTCAAAATATAGTAAGTGTCAGCCAGAGCATGATTTTCTGTAATGTGCAGACAGTGCACATTAGACACTTCAGTTTGGGGGATTGGAGCCTCAAGAGAAGACTCCCAGATACCTTGCTTACCTGTTCTATTCTTGGTAATTCTGCTGCCAGTGAAAATCTAGCTCTCCTTTCAGCACTGGGAATGCATGAATCCATTTAGTGAAGTAAAGATGGAAGCCCATCTGAAAGGAATAGGCTAAAATAATTGAAAAGACATGGACAAAGCTTCTGGATGTTTTTACTGCTTTACACTTATTAACAAGAGCGACAATTGCAGTAAGCTTTCATTTTGTTGTTACTCAATATTGGTGGTTTGTGTGTTTATGAATCTCATCTCAAATTAGCAAGGTATTTTTGTACCGGCTTGTTTTGTGTGTCAACTTGACACAATGTGGAATTATCACAGAGAAAGGAACTTCAGTTGAGAAAATGCCTCCATGAGATCCAGCGGTAAGGGTAGCTATTTTAATGTCTAACAAAATAGACTTCAAAACTAATTAGAAGAGATAGGGGAAGATACTATAATCTCATTAAAGGGAAAATCCAGTTACAATTATAAACAGTTAACACAAGCTGGAGTTATCACAGAAAAAGGAGTTTCAGTTGAGAAAATGCCTCCATGAGATCCAGCTGTAAGGCATTTTCTCCATTAGTGATCAAGGGGGGAAGGCCCTTGTGGGTGGTGCCAACCCTGGGCTGGTAGTCTTGAGTTCTATAAGAGAGCAAGCTGAGCAAGCCAGTAAGAAACACCCCCCACACCACCCCCATAGGCCTCTGCATCAGCTCCTGCTTCCTAACCTGCTTGAGTTCCAGTCCTGACTTCCTTTAGTGATGAACAGAAATGTGGAAGTATAAGCTGAATAAATCCTTTCCTCCCCAACTTGCTTCTTGGTCATGATGTTTGTGCAGAATAGAAACCCTGACTAGGACAATTTTGTCAATGGTATGTTTCACTATGATGGAACAATTGAGCATTAATATTGTTGAGGATAGCATTATCAATTGAGAGGATTCTAAACATTGCGAACCGTGAGTCAATTCTTCTGGGCAATACTCCCCCAACTCCCATGCCTAAGGAAGCATACAACCTCAGCCCGAGTTAGCATTACCAGCTGTGTTTAGGGAGCTGAAAAGGAGGGGGACCAGACTGCTTGCTAATCTTTAGGCGGGTTCCATATAACCTCTTACTTGGGGAGTTACTCCATGCTCACTGCTCTTTTGGGGAACCCCAAGCCCAGAATTTCCTAGCTTCCTCACCTTGGATAGTGAGCTACATAATATCCCACCTCACTGTAAAGGGCACATGCCTCTTGGCTGTGTGGGACTGAGGAAGGCATAAAGAAATGGGACGCTTTATTTGTTTTTCTTAATCTAAACCAGTTTAAGTCTCTGAAGATATGTTACCTCCAGTATTGAACAGCTCCTTTCTACGCACCTGCCTCTATTTCTGTCAGAACATTACATGTCAGCTTGACTGCACTTAGGCTTCGTCAGTACACCCTTCCCTTTTGTTGTGATGTTCTGTCACTTACCCCATGTTTCTAGCTTGTAATATCTCAGTTTCTTTTCAACTATTCTATTTTTTTTCCTGGGGGTTTCTTCTCTAGCACCTTGCTGCTTTTCTTTCCATAAAACAGAAGGGCTGTGCCTTTCCAATTTGCCCTGTCTGACTAGAAACACTAATTCTAGCTTTATCTTTCCACTGGTTTGGAAATCACACTTGGTGTTTGGAGATCTCACTTTCCCTAGCCTTCAATGGCCACACCCACAGTGATGGTTTCTGACTCTTCAGGCAATGACCCCACCAGGGTCTGCAAGTTTGTTTCCTTTGTCTCCAGCAGAGCTTCATGTGAGTGACCAAAGTTCAAATTTGACACTATACTTCCCACTTTGTAGCCTGAAAGAAATTCTATCACTCAGCTGCTTCATTGCTGCTCATTTTATTTTATTACTGGAGCCTGTCCATTCTGCTTCTGAGATTTCTAGGAAATTGACCCCTTTCTACTCACGTTAGTTTGCTTTGAGTCTGGGTGATCGAAATGCCCCCCTGAGCTTCCACACTGTTCAAAACCCATCTATCATGTAGTGACAACTAGCTTCATCTTAAGAGTCTCTCAGCAAAGGTTTTCTGGGATCAAAGCATCCCTGTTCTCCCCATCCTCCCCGGCTTTCCCTTCCCAGCTCTGCAACAGTATCCATGGGTTTTCTGTGATACCCTCTGGATGGAGACTATTCGGTCCTACTTGCCTTTGGCTAACTCTACTTATGCTCTTGGGGTGGAGATTAAGAGATAGCCTTTCTGCAAACATGTGGAACGTTCTTCCAGCAGAAAATTTCCCCAGCTGATAGTAAAGAGTTGCTCTGTACTGGAGCATCAAGTTCACTATTTTCAGTAACACAAGGAGCATCTCAGGGGTTTGGCCACTGACTAGCAAAGGATTATAAAACCCATGCCGATGGCATCCCTTTAAAGCAAGGTAAATCCGGCACCGATATCGTAGGTATAAACAGACACCATGACTAACCCTATAATGCCAAGCTAGATACACTCATCTCTGAGTGGGATGAGAGTGTCTGTGAGAATAATCAAAACACATTTGGAAAACACCATCCCACAAACTTGGTGTCATGATGACTTTATAATTCTTTCTAGCTATAAACTATTTAACGTTCTTCAATAAAAGATCGGAAAGGACCAAAGAACATGTAATTTTCTTTGGCAAAAAAAAAAAAAAAATTTCCTGGCTTAAACACAGTGAAAAGGTTTGTGTGGGTTCAAAAGGGGCGACATAGACACTATTTTTGCTATCATTGGCTTGCTTTCAACATTGGTGTCCAAAACAAATGAATCTGGATGGAAGTAGTTAGGGGCTGAAGCGAGCTAAGCCAATTTTTTAAAAGAAACTATTGCTACGCTCTCCTCCCCCATTTCAAATCTGTCCTGGAAGATAGAAACCACTTCAGCTCAATGAGTCACTTCAGCATCCTCGCCAGGACAATTAAACTTCCAGTATAAAACATGACCTGAAGCCTGCCCTCCACCACACCATCCCACTTCAACCTCCCCCAACCCACGGGGTCAGGGCTTGACATTTAACAGCTCACAATTTCAATTGCTTAGCCGACGTAACCAACATAATGCTTTTACAAATGATTTGTACCCTTCAGCACATTGGGCGATATAGAAAATGTGGTGTCAGTTCCTCTGCCCCTCTGGACAACATTACACATGTTCCTTTTGACCGTGATAGAGGCAGTCTTTGCTGAATGGGGAAAGACAAGTCAGTTCTCCATCCATTACTCCTCTTTCTTCCTGAACTGACCCGAAACGGAAGAAAGAAGGGAGGAAGAATTCAAGTAAACACGGCCAAGAAAAAGATGTACAGCCTGAGCAGCCCTATCACAGATGGCTGCATGAAGTCTTTCTTGGGGATTTAGCTTCTTGAGCTACCAGTGACTGAAGCAGTTAATACATCATGCAAATTCACGGCTGCCTTATTGCTAACAGCTGAGGAGCTTTCCCTCTTCCTCTTGGTCGCTATTGATGTCTTACCATATTTTGAATATAATCCTCTTAACAGCATTACGTCATGATTGTACTCCACTCTTGCCGATTAGCTCATCTAGGTTATGTTCTGTGGAGCAGTATGTTGATGTTGTGTGTTGACTGTGTCTTAATTTTTCATTCTTAAAAGCATCTCTAGTCATAAAAGGTGCTTAATGAGTATTTATTTATTAATTTAGACACCACATGCTCTACCTGTTCATGAGGCGTTTCGTGACTGCTTGATGTTTATAGCAGGCTGGCTAATGTGTAAAAAGAGGTGTTTTGTGTTGCTTTCCTTTCCACTTGTTTGTGAAGCTCACTCTCTTATAGGGATATTTATTTAGCATAATTGCGATGGAGATTCCCATGATATGATTCCCAGATACTTCATTCAAAAGCAGCTTTGCATTGGTTGAAGACTTTTTTTTTTTTTGCATATACTTAACAAATATACAGTCTATACTTCCCGGGACTCAGAATTCAATATTAAAGATGGTCAAACTCAATTTAAATAAAATAACACAAAGTATAGTGGGACTCTACTATCCCCTGGTCCACGTCCTGATGTACCACGCAGTTTCATTGCAAATTTCATGAAGTCGGCTTTCCCTCTTCTTAATCTGAATTACAGCCCCCCAAGTAAACACTCACACAGATGTTCTGTGCCTCTCTGTTTTCCCTCTTTGGTAACTGAAACAAGCAGAGCACAATTTCTGTCTCTGTCTCTTCCCTCCATCTCACTCCCTCTACTGCCACCGCTGTCTCCACTCATCCCTGACTCCTTTCTCTCTGTCTTTGTCTCACCCCTTTTCCTACTACCCCATGTGTAGCCCAACACGACCCCCCATCTCTTCTTATCCTCATTCCTGCCTCCATCTCTGCCTTTAGTCTATCCCTATTCCTAGCTCTATCTCTCTCCTTATCTCCATCCCAAACCCCAACCTCGCCCCATCCCCATTTCTTACCCTATCACTGCCTCTGTCGTTAGCCCTGTCCATCTTCACAGCCTCATCCCCCACAGCCTTATTCTTCTTCTTGTGACCGCTGCCATCTCTATCTCTGCCTCTATCTACCTCAGTTCTCACCCTGAGGTAGATCTTTATCTCTCCCAGTGTCTCCTTGTTCTCATTACTCTTGTGTCTGGAGCACAGTTTATCTAAAACAATGCACAGAGTATCAACCCTGCTCTTCCTAGCTGAGCTCTCTGCAAAGGATTGAACAAAAATGATTTAGGGGCTCAGCCCTGTCCATAACTGAGCATAAGAGGAATAAAGGCACTTCAATGAAATGCATTTCAGTTACACAGAGTCAGAGTGGGAATAAACGGGCAAGTGTGGAAGCCAGTGGGAGACACTGTTTACCTCTTTTGTGAATTGAGGGATATTCCTAAGAGTGGGGGTAGGATTCTTGCACATACTTAGGAGTTTGCAGGATAGAAATGAGGGGGTGGCATGAGAGCAGGAGAACAATATGTGCATGGGTGTTCTGACTTAAGTGTGGGATCTGTTTAAGGAACAGCAAACAAGCCAGTGTGGCTGCAGATTGAGTTGTGTGGGAAGGAATGGCAGAAACCCAGGATGCAGAGATGGAAAAGTCCTATGATCTCACAGTCCCTTCTCCACCTCTCTCATCTCCATCTCCCCCGTCTCCATCTCTCAGCTGACATGTCCTTGATGTTGTCATCCATGACTGACCCAGGGAAGTCGATTTAATCTCTTTGAACTCAAAGGAAAGATGTTAGGAATGAAGACAGGGCAGAAACCAGGTCACAACCTTTCTTCTCAATGGCTGAAATGCTTTGGTTTCACATGTGAATGTATCTGCCCTTTATAAATCTGAGTTCCTCAACATTTAGGTAATGCTCTATTTTTGATCAGGTTACTCAGATCAGCATTTGAGACATTCTTCATCCTTATATCCAGTTTCTCAGATCTAATAAATGGTTGTTTGATGTACCTTCATGAAATTGCAACTGACTTGTTTGACATTCAGGTCTGGTCTTGAGATGAGTGAGAAAGGCATTTATTTACTGAGTCTTTCATTTCTTCCCCCACACAATCAAAATACTCTTCCCTCCTCAGAGCACCCAAAAGAAGCTATAATATACCTCCTCACGGGAGAGGACCATTTAATTCTTGCATTTATCACTGGCATGGTGGCACGTTTTTAATTGCAAAGCTATTTCTCAATAGTGTTGGAAGGAAGCTTGTGTGAGGGCAGCACTTCATGCCAGTAGCTTCCATAGCAACCACTTAAGCTGTTCTTCAAGAGACAGCATGAGTTTAGTTCACAAGCTTGTTCTACCAAGACTACCAGAACCTCTAAAGAACCAGCACATTGCATTGTCACTCGTGGTTTCTGAGATATCAAACAGTGAAGGCCAAGTTGTCCTTGAGAATTAAGTTAGAATACAAGACCAGAATTGAAAGTCTGACAAACAGTTACCTGATAATCTATATGGAGTCAAAAAGTCCAAATGGGGTATTTTTAACTTGAGAAAGCTAGTTGAAATGTCAAGAAGATTAAATAAAGTCCTGTGCACATGACAGGAAGCAAAAGTCCTTTTATGAAGCAGTAATGCTAGCCAAATATAATGATGCATAAGATCTCACAGAATTTACACATACTAAGAAGAATATAAGTTTTAATTGAAAATATCTTTATTTAACCTTAGTCAATTGCATAAAAGGTTAATTGACATATACTTTAAGAAATGGGGAGTAGAGGGGACAGTGAATGTTTCCCACAGGGAAGGTACATCATCATTTAGAATGATGACTGTGACTGTGTCCCTGAGCTGACCATTCATCACACATTGCATATATGTATGAAAATATCACACAGTGCCCCGCAAATATGCATAATAATTATGTGTCTTAAACATTAAACTGCCTGAAGAATTATAAATAATGTACACTTCTAAAATGTGGCTTTACTATAAAATGTTGCTATTATAAAAATCTTATAAATTCATACATGAAATTCATCTTTTGTATCACAATGATAATAGAAATCTAAAATAATGCTATGTCACTGCCTATATTTAAACTATTGTGATGTATACAGTATGATTCAACGTTATTATTCAGATGTAAGTTAGACTCTAGTCTGCTTTCTTTCAGCCATGCCTCCATATAGTTTTCTCGTAGAGATAGTATGTAACATTGCAACCCAGAGGCAGCAGTTACCTGTACAAGGTCTACAGAAGATTAAGCCAAACTTCTCCTGTGGATGGGGGAGGGGATCCCAAGGCCTCATCCCTAGCCAAGGAGTTATTGGCAATGTGAAGCTGTGGACAAAGGGATAGTTAATCTCCTTTGGGGATGTAACCACTGGTAGGACCTACTGTGTAGCACCACATGGGCAGTACCATGTCTCCAGAGTGTCAAGAATAAAATGAGGATGTAAAGTTGAGAAGGAGACTGGGAGGTACTAGGAGTTAGAGGGAGACAATGGTGAATGGGTGTGAATAAAATACATATATAAATGTATGCAAAGTTCAGTGTAAGTAAAATAGCATTTAAAATACAGAAGCAAAGAATAATATGTATACACTTATCTCCTTAATAGCTCCATACAAGGATTGTGAGTTTTAGGCTATGTGTGTGCATAATAGATCATAATTTACGGAAAAGTAATTTTGGGTCAGGTCCTTATTCAGTTGTACACATTTAATACAAAGTCTTCTAGGAGATAGTACATTTAATTCCATTGTGCAGAAGAGGAGGACAATGAGCCAGAGGTTTTAAGTAACCAGCCTGTGTTCAAGGAGCCAGTAGGCAGGTAAAGCCTAGATCTGACATGTCTAGTAAGCTTTTAATCACAGTTGTGGATTACCCAGCTGCCACATAGGGTCAGCGCTGTAATCCTTTGTTGACATACAACATAGTCCTGATTTAGTATTTTTCATTTAAAAATAAGGGGTTATTAAATTAGTTATTAAATGAGTTATCAAAAGTAGAAGGTAGTGTAGTGAGAACCAACAAAACCCACTCAAACCAGTGTTCTCTAAGCAGAGTGATTCCTTATCTGTGATTATTTCTGTGGAAAGGTAGGGTTGCATTTTTCAATCCTACCTAATCAATGACACTTGAGCTTTTACTTGGGCATAACTTCCTTTTCTTTTTATCATTTTTTTCTCTAAGGAGATCAGTAATAGCCACAGTCTACTAACAATTCTGCATGACTTCATTGTAACTCTGGGGTCATTTTTAAATCATCGCTCAAAAATTTTGAGTTGATGTTGTCAGCTTTGAGATCAAGATCATAGAATCTAAAGAGTTACACGGGCTCTTCAAGAGAGAACTTGCAGGCAGTAGATTCTCAAATTCATGCTTCAAAGCTTTCAAATAATCACCGTCCTGTTCAAAATACTTTTACAGTAGATTAGACGCCCTCCTCCAGAATGGCAATATTTGAGCACAGCTGAGTGCTTTCTTGACCCAGAGCCATTGCAGTGTTGTTAACAATAGCAGGGAGTCATTAGGAGTAGGTTTTCATCATGCTTTGATGGAGCTAGAATTCTACTCTTTTTAAACTGAAAATCACTTCTCATTGTGCCTCTCTCCTGGTGCTCTGCAGACATTCTGTCCTTTTGTGACTAACAGATGAACGACTCTGTCCTAATCAACTACTGTTGTGAACAGACACCATGACCAAGGCAAGTCTTATAAAGACACCATTTAATTGGGGCTGGCTTACAGGTTCAGAGCTTCAGTCCATTATCATCAAGGCAGGAACATGGCAGCATCCAGGCAGGCATGGTGCAGGAGAAGCTGAGAGTTCTACATCTTCATCTGAAGGCTGCTAGCAGAACGCTGCCTTCCAGGCAGCTAGGATGAGGGTCTTGAAGCCAACACCCACAGTGACAAACCTATGCCAACAAGGCCACACCCTCTAACAGTGCCTCTCCCTGGGCTGAGCATATATAAACCATCACAGGCTCCATTCCCACCTCCTAAAGCTCTGCTCACCTCCTTTTCTGCTTATGTACCAACAGAGTATTGAATTAGGGAGGGGTGAACAGGAATGTGAGACACAGGACATGTTCCTCAGTCCAGTGCTAACTGTCTATCTGTGGAAGAGATACTATCAGCTCGGATGCTCAGACACCCAATGGAACACATGTCCTCAATCGTGAGCTGCTACAACAATGGCCAGCAAATACACATTGCTTCCTCTGTGTGCAGATGGCACGAGTGCAGCCAGAATTCAACCAAGACATCAGCCTAGTCCTTTATCCTGTTGCTGAGATCTGGCTTGCCCATGTGGATGCCTGTGTAGCTCTTCCCTCTCCAACATGGTAGACACATGCCAAAAACTACCTCTGCTTTACCAAAGAGCTCCTTCTGTGAAAAGATAGGCAGGCATTCAAAACTTAGGGTTCTTTTTTCAATAGATTAATAACCAAGCCATTTTGATCAGACTAGAAGAAAAGTTTAAAGATGTCTTGAATTGCGTATAAAATAGACACCATGAGAAATATTGGACTTCATAAATAAGTTACAAAGGAACTTAATGGAAGAATATGCAGGACAAGATTATAGAGAAGGATGCTTGAGCTGTTTAAGATATGGGTTAAAAGCAGAGAGAGTTTCCCAGTGAACACAGGACATATGGTCAAACTGAGGAGGAATGCAGGGGAAGTGGATCTGAAAGACTGCATGTTTCATTCAGTGCTTTGCTGCAGCTAGATCTTCTGGGATATAGTCACTCTGTTTCTGTCACTATTTGGAATAAGATGTTAACCCACTGGGGGACAAATGAGATTAGCCAGATTGTCACAGTATCTTGATAATGTTCCCCTAGTTTCCTGTAATCCTTCACTAATGAATTTACTGGAAGCATTTGTTAAAGTACACGATAGTACTGTTATAACTGAATAAGATGGTATTGTCTTTTTAACGAAAACTAGCAGTACAGCTTACTACCACACACACACACACACACACACACACACACACACACACCCCACACCACATGTAGCACATTTACATCACACTCACATACCAAAGTGTACACAGAAATGTAAAAAAGAAAACATTTAGACTGTATCATGTATCATTTCAAGCAAATTATATTTATTGGCTACTTATTCTTTCTTTCCTTAACTATCATATTAGGATAACATTTCTCTAAACCCTCTCATAACTATTCTTCCTGATTCTTTTCCCCCTTCACTGATCCCTTCATTTCTTCACTTTCTTTTTCCCTCCCTCCCTCCATTTCCCTCCCTCTGTCCTTTTCCTCTTCCCTCCCTTCCTCCCTCCCTCCTGTCATCCCTCCCTCCCTCCCTCCCTCCCTTTCTCCCTCCCTCCTTCCCTCCATCTCCCTCCCTCCATCTCCCTCCCTCCATCTCCCTCCCT
>JADRCH010000057.1:7733184-7782797 GCA_019843965.1 Rhynchomys soricoides
TCCCTCCATCTCCCTCCCTCCATCTCCCTCCCTCCATCTCCCTCCCTATGTCCTTTTCCTCTTCCCTCCCTTCTTTCCTTCTTCCTTCCTCTTTCCCTCCTTCCCTCCCTCCCTCCCTTCTTCCCTTTCTTTCTTCCTCCTTTCTCCCTCCCTTTCTCCCTTCCTTCCTCCCTTCCTTCCTCCCCTTACTTTCTTTTTTCTTCTGGGGCTTGAGCTCAGGGATTTCTTTGCTCATGCCAAGTGTTCACCCTACTGCTCACTTATAGGGCTATAAGGAAGCCTTCAGTGAGAGAATGCTCTGGTGTCATTTACCTGGTACCTATTACATTTTTAAAAAACAGTGACTAAGTTGAGATAATTCATTACTATTTAAAAGTTTGAACCAAGTTCTTCAATTGAACCAAACATTCCAGGTTAACTTTAAGAAAAAGGAAAAAGTAATTTGAGATGTGGAGTCACTTCCTCTGTTTCCCAGGGAAACAGCTCCCCAGGAAACACATTCCTGCTTACTTCCTGTGGCTGTGTTAAGCACAGCAGGCTCCAGGACAGAGCCCAGTTGATCAAGAGTTCCATGATTGGTTTCACCTTTATTTTTCCCAAGGGGATGGAGCAAATAAGTGTTCTAAAAGAAACACAAGACTCAACAAGTTGAGACTGGGGTTTATTCCTGGTATTACTTGGATTTCCAAGAAGTTTTGGAAGCCTTGCCTTTCGGCCACAATGCTCGTTGGCTTTATGAGTTATTTGCCAACTTCATTTCAAGCTCTTAAATTTACAGTTAAAAGAGAAATTAAAAAGTCTTTCATTTGTTCCTAAGCTGTTTATTTTGCGTGTAAAACCAATCACAGTGTCTACCCAATAAAAAAGAGAGATGCAAAAAGAGCTATATAACTCTAGAAAAGTTAGCTGTGGAAATCTGGAAAACCCCTGGGCACAGCCAGATGTTATTTTAATGAGACAGAAGTTTCTCTTTGAACTTGGGAGGGTAGGAGCTTGCTGAGAAAATTACGCCTTTGTCCTTCTCTAGAATATTTTTCTTCAAGATAGAACATCACTAAGCTCAAGGCTAGACTTGCTGGTGTTTAAGGTGCAGGACAAGCAAGCAAAAAGTCGGTCACCCTTCTTCATGGTACCACAGCACAAGGAGAGCTGCTCGAAGTGAGGCTGGTGTGAATGAGGCATGGTGTGATTCCTGTGGGACGTCGTCCCCCTGAGCACAGATGAGTAACTTATATGCGTTCTCTTGCCCTTCTGTATTAGCTACATCCAGCAGCACCACCTAAAGCCTGAGAAAAGCAGACTTGAGGGAGGAAGGATTTTTTTGGCTGCAGGTTTGAGGGGATAAAGTCCCTCATGGAAGGGGAGGCACAGAGACAGCTAGTGTGAGACTGGTACTGTAAATATTTTCATAGCCTGCTCAGGCTACCAACCTCAAGTACCCACTTCCAGACACACCTCTTCTGACCAGCTTCTGCCTTCCAAATGTTCTAGAGTCTCCCAGAATGCACCATAAGCTAAGGGTCAAGTGTTCAAACACATGCATCTACTCAGGGGACACTTCACATCCAAACTATAGGACTCTCTTTTACTTAACACTTGCTGTCACATAAATACCATCCTTCACTCACACACGCAAGCACACACATGCACACACATACACGCACACACACACAAACACAGAGACGTATACATGTGCGCACACATGCACACACGTGCACACACATGTACACACTCGTGCACACTCAGAGACACACAAACGTGTGCACACACACCCTACTCCACATCAGTCACACACACACATGCACACACACACAGTCACACACACAGACACACACACAGACACAGAGGGGGCTAGATGTCCACATATCTGTGAATTTGGAACTATAACTCTAAAAATATTAAAATACACATTCATTCCCACCCGACTCAGTATCTGGAGGAAGACTAGACATCAAAATCCTACAAAATGCAGGAAAATAAATAACAGGATCTAAAAAGTACATCATCCAATTTGTATCAAACCTACCAAAACTGGCAGCGGCCACATGCTCTCTGTTCTACTAAAAAACTGGGCACAAATCAAGGGTTTTGTTTCTCTGGGTTTAACAACTTTTCATCACTTTTTCCTTCTAGAATGAAAACACAACCCTAATTGCTTTACCAGAGAACTAAAATTGTTTGAAAAATCATTTCACCCTGCCTAGTGCCTGTGACTAAAATCACTATCACTTGTAATTTGTTCCTGCCTCCCAAAATATTTTTTTTCCTCATTGGGAATTTTGCCCACGGGAACACTAATATTTGTGGCACAAATATACAAACAAACATGACTAACTTTATGTGGAAGCAGTGCTTTGGTGGCTCATTCCCCACTAGATCCCACTCCATGGGTAGCTCCAAGGCAAGGAAGCTCAGTTGTCAGCCTCTCCAAGGGGAGACAAAGGTGATACTCACAGCATCGTAAAACAATGCACATTGTGTATACTGTCATCTTGAGGTGTTCATCCCTTAATACTTCTTGTAGGGGAATCCCTATTTTGTCCCCACTTCTGTTTGCTAATTTTACTATCTTCCTGTCACCTGACATATGCGCTCATACTGAGATAGAAGTACCAACTTGCAAACAAAATGTAGAAACTCAAAACGAGGCAAAACCAAACTGTGGATGCCATCAAGATCCAATCTTTAACACAGTAGGGGCACCTGGGCCTCTTCTCTTTACGAGGTGGAAGTGTGATTCTCATGGTATTGCAGAGTAGCTAGAATTGAAATATAGTCTTGGAATGATCAAGAGACTTTTTTGGTTTTGTTCTGTTTTATTTGTTGTTAATTTTTGTTTTTGGCACATAGAAATGTTTAGTATCAATGTTCAATGTAACACTTACAGAATCCCTAAGAAAACGGCTAAACTTCTGTCAGTCGTAGCTCCCAAAGGTAGGAAAAAAGACACAGTGACATTTCCCCCTTGGGTGCTTGTTGGATGAGCTGGAGAGGTTGTTTATAGAGTGTGTCACACCTGCCTGTCACAAAGTCCAGAAAGTAGGAGCGGTGCTTGGGCAATGGAGCTGAGGTTCCATTTTGCTTAGTTTCTTTTTTGCAGGATAAACATAAAATGCTGATACACACTGTCGTACTTTTGTTCAAGGCTGTGGGAGAGAGCATGCTGAATGAGGGCATCACATAAGTGGATCTGGCAACATTTCCTCACTTTGGACTTAGCCAGCAGTCCTACCTCCATCATGTAAAATGGCTGCTCGATACATGGAGGGTTGATAGGGTCATTTTATATATTTGCTTCATGCTGTTTTCTCACTATATAGCCTGTGTAGCTTTTCTGTCTCAGACTTCCAAGTGCTGAAATTATAATGTATGCCTTCATACCCTGTTTATGCAGTTTGAAAAATGAGCCATTTATAATGAACTAACATGTCACATGGCAGAAAATGGCCCTGGACTGCAGAGGCTTGGCCAGTGACAGACATGGTAAGCACCAAAGCAGTGTGATGGTTTAAGAGGGAAGGTACCAGCAGGACTTACACTGGAAGGGTATTGAGAAGTAGTCACAGTCCACACAGTACGGAGGTTTAGAACAGTTTGACCCATATTAGATATGACCCAAGTGGTGTCATGTTCATTTGATGATTAAATCACAGTGTAATTATGAATTGGAGCAGGATTTCATTGCCACACCCAGACACATCCTGCCTTATATAGCATTTATCGCTTACTTACATGCTTTCTGTGATACATACATATGTGTGAACCCCGTGTCTCCATTTATTTCTTTGTACATCCTTTGGGGCTCAGTTCTATACATCTTCTTGGCTAGGCTACGGCACTCCGTTGTCCACCTGATCACCAGATGTTTGTTCAGAATCATTTCTTTTAGATGTGAGGAGTATCTGCAATCGGCTGACTTCTAGAGAAGCATATGGCTTTCCCTAAGTGGATGGGCCTCAGCACTCTGTTGAGGATCTTAGGAATAAACAGGATTGCCAGAGGAGGAGGAACTTGCCCCAAGGCTGTAGCATCAAGGGCTACCTGAACATCTAGCCTGCTGGCCTCCTCTACAGATTCTGGAACATAAACCAGCAACCGTTATGAGTTTAAGCCTGCCAGCTGGCCCACTCTTGTTATTCACCAGCATATCATAGGCTACTTCCTGCAAATAAATGGTCTCTCCAATCTCTCTGTCTCTCTCTGTCTGTCTGTCTCTCTCTGTCTGTCTGTCTCTCTCTCTAACATACTCCTTCCAGCAAGGCTGGCAAACTATTGCTCATTTGCGATATCTACATCATCCAAACAAACATACTTACATACATACATACATACATGTATAAATTGATTTTTCTAAAATTAAGTCAAAACAGGTGAATTTGTCATAGCACAAGAACTTTTTCAAAGAATAAATCTGTGTGTAATGAAGAGGTGACACGTTTCCTTCTAGTACCCTCTTTAATAAGAATATAGATGTTCACCCAGCTAAGTAAGGTTTTGCAATATCCATAAAATGTGATTTATCTGATAATTTATAACCAGAAATATAATAATTATTTTAATAGAAGAGGGCTTGGGAAAATTAGGAAGATGCAGAGGTCACATACACTTTCATTTCAGAACTGCTAGGTAATTACAAGTTTTCATATACAAGGAAAGGTGTTAAGAGCCTTAGGTAGGTACACTAAGTTGGTTTGCAATGCTGTTGTCTTTGTTTTGTTTTAGTGACTTGAGTAGTTAGGAAGAACTATCATGTCCTCTTAAAAGATTGCAAAAATTATGTTGTCTACATAAGAAATTGGATGTTCATTCATCACCAGAGCCTTAGGCTTAGAGAGACTGATGTAGTTTGAGTTAATACCTAACTCCGTTCCTTTCTTCTTTTATCTCATTACAAAGCTTTGTCTAGATCAAACAGCACTGTTTTTCTTTCTCTCTTTATCAGTTGGGTATAGAAGAACACCATTGTCAGCCTTCGATCAATTCCATGGAAGCTGGAATTCAAAAGCTTTGGCGTGTCATCATGAAATTCTAATTTTCTTCCCCTAATATAGTATAAAACTTAAAGTCCTTTCTCTCTACCTTCCCCACTGTCAGAAATAAAGAGATTATAATCAGATGAGAATAGCTACTCTGTTACTGGAGAGAAATTCTTGGCATTGTCCACACCCTGTTCCTCCGAGACACTGTGAATTAGCCCATAGTCACTCTCTTCTTAGGGAAGGAGGGCTGTGTGGCAGTGGATCAGGTGATACTCTCGTAAGATTGAGCTAAGCGTAAGCTAGCTTTTGGAGGCAAACAAGAAAGAATCCCAGGGTAGTCGATACCTAGAGATGCCTGTTTACTGTGTAATTGGCTAGGTATGGCAAAAATAAAGGACTACATGTTAAATGGCCTAGGCAACAGGAAGCTCTTTTCTCATGTCTTCGGGGAATAGAGATGTCAGATAGAAGACCTGGTAGAATTGGCTCTTTCTGATGGTTTCCATCCTTGGCTTATGATGGTCTTTAACAACCTGTGTCCAGATTTGCTGTTCTCTTGAGAGCATCAGCCCTGCTTCCTTATGATGAGGTCCTTGATCTCATGGAACTTAATCACCTCTTTTTAGATTCAGGCTTTAAATACAGTTATATTTGAGATACTGGATTTCAAACTTCAACCTGTGCTGAGTGAGGCATTATTCAGGTCTATGTGGTTATACTTAGTTTGAGTGTGCTTTCAAAAAATGGACACCAGGATAGGTGTTGAGCTGATGAAATCTTGAAGAAATGCAGTTGGCCCCTTCTAGGACTACCTTTGGAAAGAATTAGTGCATTTCTCTTAGGATTCAGTTAGTTTCTATACAAGCAAGTGGTTGCAGAGCTAATTGATGCTAATGAATAACGTCTTATTGCCAGAAGTATATGGTCCAGCCCCATCACTTCCATCCATAACAAACACACTCTGATCTTGTGCCTGGTCTCTCATCATTTGATCGCTCTGAGTGCATTCTACACTCAGGGTCTCATGCGTCCACCTTCCCTTCCTCATTTGTATCCATTCTGAATCTCACTTGATAAAATTTGTGCACTTAAATCCACCTGTCCTGTGGCAGGCCGGCCACCACTCTAGGAAGAGCTCAGCCAGAAGCACTGAGAAAATGCCTGCATAGGGGGAGATAAAAGAGAAGAAAATTAAATGGATGGGAAGAAAGGGAAGGAGATAGAAGAAGCAAAGGGATGATGGGGTCCAAGGAAGGACAGGAAAGGAAAGCTGAGAGGTGGGGGCGGGGATAACTGAGCCACTGCACAGGCTGTGCTTCTCACAGGGGATTGTACAGTCAGTTGTTCTTCCCATTCTCTTTGGATTTCTACTTAAATCTCACACAACATCAAAGCAGATAATTTCTTGCTTCAGGGGTCCAAAGAATGGCTTTGCATTTGTGTGCCTATGAAAATGAAAAAAGAAAAACAAAATCGGGAGTTTGTTTAGAGAAGTGTTTACTGGAAAAAATAAAACAAACAAAACCACACAAACCATGAACCCTCCCCTCTCGTTCTCTGAACTAAGAGACAGGAAGGCCACAGAGTTTCCATGGAACAGGGTGATCTGGACACCTAACAGGTAGGAAGGTGTGGCGATAAGGAGGTTGTGTGTGTGTGTGTGTGTGTGTGTGAGAGAGAAAATGGGATACTTCAAGAACATTTTAAAAATATGAAACACCACACCTGAGTATTCCAGCACAAGATAACTCAAGTTCACATTTACACTAATATTTTTAAAAATAAAATAAACGTAATTTAAAAATGGTCATATGAACATTGTATTTCGTTGTGTGTGTCTAGGATGCTTTAGGCCCTGTCAACACCAACTCAAAAAAGGGAGAGGGGCACATAGGCCCTGTCCCTTCCCTCTGAACTCTTGGCTATTGATAGTCTCTGGAAGATGGGAACCTCTTCCTTATGTATCCACTGCTTAGCCAATCAGACACCCAACCAATGGTCACACAAAGACTCAGCCCTGCTTGGTTGGAGTGGGTCACAGAACAAATGGAATAGTCTGTTAAAAATTCTTTGAATAGAAATGAGAAAAACCATTTCTCAACAATCCAAACGATAAGGGTCTATCTTGATTTCTGTCCCAATTTATAAAGTTTTTGACTACACACTGCTGTGTTTAGTACAGAAGTCACATGGCACGGTACCATTCTAGAGTGTCCCTCCACCTCCAACGTTGCCTGTTTCCATTCTTTCTGTTGGCCCTCAGGGCTTCAGTCATTTCCTCTCCAATACCTGATCATGTTCCCCCTTCCCCTCCCTGTCTCCTCTCCTACCCTGGTCCCTCTGTCCACCATGACTACTTTTTTCTCCTTCCAAAGTGAGATTGAGGCATCCTCACTTGGGTCCTTCAGCTTATCAACCTTCTTGAGTCCTGTGGGTTATGTCCTGGGTATTCTGTACTTTCTTGGCTAATATCCACTTTTTAGTGAGTATGTACCATGCATGTCCTTTTGGGTCTGAGTTACCTCACTCAGGATGATATTTCCTAGTTCCATTCATTTGCCTGAAAAACTCACGATATCCTCATTCTTAATAGCTGAGTAATATTCTATTGTGTAAATGAACCACATTTTCTGTATTCATTCTTCCATTGTGGGACATCTGAGTTCTTTCCAGCTTCTGGCTATCACAAATAAGGCCTCTATGAACGTAGTGGAACGTGTGTCCCCGTGGCATTGTTGGGCATCTTTTGGGTATATGCCCAAGAGTGGTAGCCACAACTACTTCAATACCTAAACCACACAATGATCCAACAAAGAAAGAGAACTTCAGAACAATCTCACTTATGAATATCGATGCAAAACTACTCAATAAACTTCTTGCAAACCGAATCCAAGAACACATTAAAACCATCATCCACCATGATCAAGTAGGCTCCATCCCAGAGATGTAAGGATGGTTCAATTTACAAAAATCCATTAACATAATCCACTGTATAAACAAACTAAAAAAACCCACATGATCATCTCATTAGATGCTGAAAAAGCATTTGACCAAATACAACACCCTTTCATCTTAAGTTTTGGAGAGATAAGGAATTCAAGGCCCCAAACTAAACATAATAAAAGCAATATACAGCAAACCAACAGCCAATATCAAATTAAATGGAGAGATACTTGAAGCAATCCCACTAAAATCAGGGACAAGACATGGCTGCCCACTCTCTCCCTATCTATTCAATATGGTACTCAAAGTTCTAGCCAGAGCAGTAAGACAACAAAAGGAGATCAAGGGGAGACAAATTGGTGAAGAAATAGTCAAGGTATCACTATTTGCAGATGATATGATAGTACATAAGCAACCCTAAAAATTCTACCAGAGAACTTCTACAGCTGATAAACAACTTCAGCAAAGTGGATGGATATAAAATTAACTCAAACAAATCAGTAGTCTTTACAAATTCTTACCTTTCAAATTTTCAATCCCTTTAAAATATCCAATCTCTTTTAAAATTCAGAGTCTTTTTACAATTAAAAGTCTCTTAACTGTGGGCTCTACTAAAATACTTTCTTCCTTCAAGAGAGAAAAATATCAGGGCACAGTTACAATCAAAATCAAACTCTAACCGTTCAATGTCTGGGATCCACTGACGATCACGAGAGCTTGAGTCACTTCTCCAGCTCTGCCCTTTGTAGCACACACCTTGTTTTCTAGGTTCCAGATACCTGTATTCCACTGCCGCTGATGTTCCTGGTGGTCATCTCATGGTACTGGCTTCTCCAAAATACTTCTGTCTTCCACTGCAGCTAGGTTTCACCAATAACCTTTCATAGGCTCTCTTCATGGTACCAAGCCTCAACTCTTTTGCATGGCCCCTTCAGTCCTGGGCCATCAATTGCAAACTGAGGCTGCACCTTCACCAATGGCCTTTCATGGCCTCTCACAGTGCCAAGCTTCAGCTGCTCTTCATGACCCCTTCATACCTTCAAAACCAGAACCACCTGGGTGACTCTTATACATTACCAAGTCTAGCCACAGCATGATGTACAACCTTGGCTATCTCTAGAAAACAGCTTCTTTGTGCTCTCAATAAACACTTCCCAGAAGATTTCACCTCAATGATCCTGGTCTCTCTCTAATCACCAACAATTTCTTAGTTCCAGATAACCAGCATCAATAGCCTCAGTAATTCAAAGGTTTCACTTTAGTAGTTCTGGTATCTTGTTAATCACAGCTGATCCTTCATCCCCAGCTAACCAAAACCACAGAATCTTCACAATCAAAATAGCAACAGCTCTGATAAGAGTCTTTAATCTTCCCCCTGAAATTTCACAAGCCAGGCTTCCATCTTCTGCACTGTTCTCAACATTATCTTCCAAGCTCCTACAGAACACCCCACAGAGCTCCTAACATCCCAATGGCTCTTCTAGCTCAAAGTTCCAAAGTCCTTCCACAGTCTTCCCCAAAACATGGTCAGGTTGTCACAGGAATACCCCACTACGATGGTACCAATTTGTCTTCATCAGGGTTTCTATTCCTTCACAAACATCGTGACCAAGAAGCAAGATGGAGAAGAAAGGGTTTATTCAGCTTACTCTTCCACACTGCTGTTCAGCACCAAAGGAAGTCAGAACTGGAACTCAAGCAGGTCAGGAAACAGGAGCTGATGCAGAGGCCATGGAGGGATGTTACTTACTGGATTGCTTCCCCTGGCTTGCTCAGCTTGCTTTCTTATAAAACTCAGGACTACCAGTGCAGGGATGGCACCACCCACAATGGGCCCTCCCACCCTTGATCACTAATTGAGAAAAAGCCTTACAGCTGGATCTTATGGAGGCATTTCCTCAAGGGAGGCTCCTTTCTTTGTGATAACTCCAGCTTGTGTCGAGTTGACACACAAAACCAGCCAGTGTCTTACTCTGAAGTCCAGGCTGGCCTTGAAGTCATGACAATCCTGCCTCACACTCCCCGGGTGCTATGACTGCAGATTTCACTATCTTACCTGGTTTCCAAAAGAAACCTTACTATTTTTAAAGTGAGTAAAACAACACCCGCCATTCCCATTTAACAGTTTTCTTTTATTAAATAAATACTAATGGGATGGAAAAAGTTGCTGGGTAAGTAAATCTGTGTGAGGCAAAGCCCCGGGACTCTGAGTTCCCTAGGTAAGGACTGTCATATACAACCGTATTGAGAAACAGCCCAGGCGATGGTACTTGGTGGCTTGGACTTGCAGTGGTTCATGCTTCCGATGCTAACATTCTAGTTGCTGGCAATGTTGGAGGAGGCCATGAACCTTCAGGAATTGAGGCCAAGCTTGCAAAAGTGAGGCAGGAAAGCACAGAAATAGCTCAGTCATCTGGGACTCCACTGGGTTTGGGCTATACACATCCTGTCGGAAAAATGCACCTAGCAACATGGTAGTGACTTAGCACACCCATCTGCATCAAGCTGCAGAAACAACTCCTTTAAGCAATAGAAACAAGACACTACCCTTACTATTCCTTGATAATGTCTCCATTCTATTCAAACACACCCAGAGACATAAGCCAGCAACTAGGCACAATAGCTAGATCTGACCAGGAAATAGTTTTACGTACATGTGCAATAAGGCTCAAAGTGAACTTTCACATAGAATTCCTTATTTGCCATCTTATCCTATGCATAATTGGGTGTATGTATGATTAAAATCAGTTGCATTATGGGAAAGGGCAGACCCAATGAATGAGAGCTCCCTCTCTCCACCCTGCCAGCCCCTACTTGGATTCTTGGAGAGAGGTGTGGTAGTCATGGAGGAAACTGAACCATTGTGGAACCATAAAGCTGGTTCCATAAATTGAATAAATTACTTTCCAACATGTTTTGTTAGCAGTAAGCAAAGGGCAAAGGATTTAGTCAAACAAGAAAGAGCAACCATGGCCTGGAGAGATGGCTCAGCGGCTTAGAACCCTTTCTGAGTTCAGTTCCCAGCACCTACATGGTGGCCCACAACCATCTGTAACTCCAGTTCCAGGGACCTGACGCCCTTTTCTGGCTTTTATGGCACTAGGCACACATTTGGTGCATGTATATACATGCAGGCAAATAATTATATGCATAAAATAAAAATAAATAAATCTTAAACAAAAATAGCAAGTAGGTATGTACAGCTTGCTAGCAGATCTTAAGAGATCCCACCAAGATGAAAGCAGCATTGATGAGCTCACTGGAAGACCATTGCAGACTCCACTCCATTTCCATCCGATGGATAGAGCTATAAACACATCAGAAACCATGATGGGTAACTATTATTAAAAACACAGTCAAAATTGAACACTCACACACAGGTTTTGCTTTTGAAGTGCATTAAATCCAGACTTAAATATCAGATATACTCAGTGGCCATTTTTTGTTTAAAAAAAAACAAACACTTCATTTTTGACAAAATTGAAATTTTACAGATTAGTACAAGGACAAGTGTGAAACACTGAATGCAATTCTTCTGTGCAGAAATTACTCCTTTTCCAACGACTGTGATCCATCTCAGCATTTATTTGCAAACTTTTTGAACTACAACCGATTCCTAAGCCAATATACTAGATTTGCAGAGACACTTTGCTCCAGTTTATAAATGAGAGCTAGGTGAGGTATTGTATTTTTCTTTCCAATGTAGAGGATATCCATGCAAAGATACTTGGCATCACATGCGACTATATTGATGAAAAGCTGACAGTCATGATATTAAGTGAATTCATACACTCTTTGTTAAAAGTAGACACATTTTCAGCAATAAAGTATAAGGTATTAATTACAGGGTTACCAGTAATATGGTCTCTTTATTCATTTATGTCACTTTTATTTCACTAAACAATAATGAATTGGTTATCTCGAAGACAGTGCTAGGTGCGGAGGATATGAAATAAGATATGATCCAATACTGTCTATGATTTGCAGCCTTGATATATTTTCAGAGGAGAACTTGTAGAAAACATCTCCTTAGGAGATAAAGAATGCCAGGGGAAGGGCGTGTGTCTTCTGAGTGTGCTTTACTAATCCATAAACCAGGAAGAGTGGAGCCAATGGAAGATGCATAGAAGAGTGTTACTATAGCTGTGGCTTCTAACTAGATCTTTTTAGAGAGAACCCAAACAGAGAGTTGCTTAAAATCTCCAGTTTTGACCCTCCCCCCCCCCCCAATGTACTCAACTGATCAATAGATTCAGTACCTACTAAACTCTTTTAAACTTAAAGCTTGTGTGCCTACTCATTTTTCTCATGGAACAAATAACAAAATCTGAACTTTAGTCATGAGAAGGCAACAGAAAAACCTAGGGAACAGGGTGACCAATTCAGTTCTCAAGTTTGCCTACCATCTTGTCTGTTTTAGGACCCAAAGTCATACATTCTGGAACAATCTCCAAACATAGGCTAGGAAGTGTGATTGTTCTTCCTACTAGGGAGTCAGAAAGCACCAGCAAGAGTCAGTGTGAAAAGAAATAAGCAATGTCAGCTAGAGAATAAGGGTGGCCCCAAGAGAACCACAGGACAGTGCAGCTGATGGGCTTAAAGTGTTTAAGCAAGCAGGACTTCTCAGCAGCAGCTCTAGCTGTCTTTTGTTTTCAGTTGCCATGAAGCAGAGTCAGTAGGCATGGTGGAGAGATTGTGACTGAAATGCACCATGGGAAGTGAAAATATAGTTTGGAATGATAAGAAATACATCTAGGATGGACATGTAAATCCATGAGCCATTGAATTATGGGTATTGAGCTTATCCTGAAATGAAATGTGTATGAGTAGTGGAGGGATACACTAGTGTAGGTAGTCTCCAGGTTTAAGGACATTCATCAGTAACAGATTCTCCAAAGGATGTGAAAAGAAATTCTGCTCAAAATGATAAGGAGATTACAAAAAGAAATTGTAGACTTGGAATACTCTGTGATCATTATCGACATCTTTTAAAGTTTTAATTGCCTTTCAACAGTACAGAATGTAGGGAAGGGGAGGGCCTGGAATGTAGCTTGGTTGTTAGAGTGCTTGTCAATGAAGCATCCATGAAGCCCTGGGCTTCACCCCTAGAAATGCACTTCTAAGGAAGCATGGTGGCACATGCCTGTAATCCCAGCCCTCAGGTGGTAGAGGCAGGAAGATGAGAAGTTCATAGTCTTATATAAGAGTACATTCAATCCCACCCTGGGCTACACCAGACTCTGTCACAAATGCATAAATGATTAAAGGAGCTGGGGCTACAGCTCGGTGGGTACATTATTTACCATGCCAAGACCACAGTAAAGCACAGTGTAATAGTGTGAAGTCTCTAATCCCAGTTCTTCCATGACGAGATGAGAGGCAGAGCTAGGGATCTCCTAAAGCTCAATGGTCATCAGCCTGATGGATGCAAGAGGAAAACAAGACACGAAATCTTAAACAAGGTGGCAGGCAAGTGCCAACGCTTAAGAGTCCTTTCTGGACTCCTAAGTATGCCACAGTCATATGCCCATCTACCCCACACATGACCAGGTGCATACTTACACACATATACATATACACAAATAGGCTTTAAGTCATACATAAATATTGTGTGTGTTTATAAGAATGAAATAGCATTATTCAAAGTCCGTAATCATATCCTGAAAAGGTCCTTTGGAAAATATGTTCTTATTAAGCATCAAGGTTAGTGAATAGTCTGGATATAGAATCTAGAAAACAATACAATACAGTTACAGAAACAATAACTATGATACATTTACATAAACAATAACTACTTGGAATGTTTATGGAAAAAAGAATCTTCAAAAGCAAGAGTGAGTTAAAAATGAGTGCTCCCAGGGTTGCTTCTTCCCAGGAACCTTCCAGGGCTGATTCATCACATTCCCACCAGAGCCCGTAGAAATCCATCTGAACCCATGGAAGCACTGAGTTTAAATAATTCATTTACGTTTTCCCAGTTAGTTAAGTGCAGAAATTTCTGTCTAGAGAAACTTCATTCGCAGGCTGTGGCCTTTGCTCCCCTGAGATGTAGTTGCTTCTAAGAAACAAAATTTGTAAGGAATTACACAGGAATATACTTAATAAAAACTCATTCAAAATATATTAAGAAGGAAGCCTGGAAGAGCTACCAGTGGGGGGAAGAAAGCTTTGTAAAAACAGAAAAGCAGATCATGTTCTTAGACAGGAAAGTTAACAGTATAAAGATAAATTCCCTCCGAATTCATCTATATGTAAAACTTCATTCCAATAAAAACAAGAAATGGGTGTTTCCATGAAACTAGTTTCCAACTTCATATGGAAAATTTAAAGAGGAAAATGGAGAAGGGTCTGGAGGGTGAGCCGTTCAAATATTTAAAATGCTCAACAAGCAAAAATGAAACAAAGTTAGGGCATGAACAGATAGACAAATAAATGGAACAGAATGTGAAGTCTAGACAGAGACTGAAAATCTTGGGGATTACTGTGGCATTCTATCATATATCCTATATCTGGGGAGAAATAGATGATTCAACATGTGACAGAAAACAGGGAAGCCATCTAGATAAAAAGACTCATATCACACCATTCAAGAGTAACACGAGAAAGATGAACTCCCTGCAAGAATATAATATTAAAAGGGGGGAAATAGTTTTATAACCTCAGCATATGAAAGCCCTTTATCCATATGACATAAATACAACAGCCATGTAAATCCTATCAATTAATGCAATTTCAAAATAATTAAGATGTATTATTCCGGGGAAGCTTCCATAAAGAAAATCAGAAGACTTGGAAATTTTGGAAATCAGAAAATCAAAGATCCCAAATTTTGGAAAAGCAGGAAATTTGGGAAAAAAAAAAAAAAATATATATATATATATATATATGCTACTTTATTTTTAAAATAACTATTACCAATTCAAAAATAGTATATAAATGATACAAACTTAGAGAACACAGAACAAGAAAGGGTGTTTTTTTTTTTTAAAGTAGATGATAGATTTCACTTTTAACCACAATACAAGATGTAGAGATTAAACCATACTAATTTATCAGATCGCCAAAAGAACCAGGACAAGATGAGGTAAAAGAGTGTCCTCATACACCACTGAGCATGTGTCAAATGTAGACTCTAAAAATGGTGACCTGGCCTACTGTGAGGAATGGAGGCCATTGACACTTTCTTTCTGCCAAGGGGGGGGGGAATACGATTAAAAATATGAGTTGAAATCATCAGAAAATAGTTCAAGAGGTTAAATAAAGAAACCCAACAACAGCAGCAGGGGATGTCCCTGACTCTGTTGCCTGACTTTGGATCCCTTTCCCCTACCTGGGCTACCTTGCCTAGCCTCAATAGAAGGTTTGCCTAGTCCTACTACAACTTGATAGGCCAAGGGGGTTAATACCCATGTGAGGCCTCCCCTTCTTTGAGGAGAAAGAGAGGAGGCAATGTGGGGAGACAAGGTGAGAGGAAGGAACTGTGGGGGTCTTCAATAAGGATGTAGAGGAAATTAACTGACTGGTTAATTAAACAAACCAATGAAGGGTTAATAAGACAAGGCACAGAGAAGTAGAGAGCGTTTTCCAGGGACCTGAGAAGGACTATTAGAACCTGGATGACAGAAGGCAGGGAGGACATACTCAGCATACAAAGTATGTATGTATGTATGTATGTATGTATGTATGTATGTATCTATGTATGTATCTATGTATGTATGTATCTATGTATGTATGTATGTATCTATGTATGTATCTATGTATGTATGTATCTATGTATGTATCTATGTATGTTTGTAAAAACCGAAGTGAATTAGTGTGCAACAACCACAAAAATTTAAAGGTGAAAGAAGGAGAAGACCCTACTCAAATAAACTGAAAAATTCTAGTATAAGTTTAGTAACAATTCCAAAAGGATGATATTTTGTTAACATATGATAGAAGATGCTCCGGAGCTAATGGTGAATGATGATGTATAGATAAATTCCAATAATTAAAAATAACAGTTACTCATCTAAGCCTGACTTTCTGAAATTCTAGGAAATGAGAGACAGTGAAAACATCAAAGTTCAGGTGCTGGAAAGATGACTCATCAGTTAAGAGTACTTTACTGCCTTGTAGAAGACCAGAGTTTAGTTCTCAGAAGCCATGCTGGGCAGCTCACACCACAGAGAAAGTCTGCTTCAAAACAAACAAACAGCAAAGAAGAGATCATGGTAAACCAGATATTCTTATGGATGCCAGAGTTGGCACTGTATCACAGAGACTCAGTCAAGTGCCATAGGAAAAGTGTAGATGTGGATATGGAGAAACAGTGTGCATATGGGAGCATATGAATGTGTGTGAGAGGGAGGTGCCTGGGAACGCAGCTTTGTGTGCACGTGTAGCATTTAAATTTTATTTATTTATTCATTAATTCATTTATTCATTTATTTATTTTGAGATGGAGTCTCTCATGGACCTAGGGCTCTCAAAGTAGGCTAGAATGGCTGGTCACTGAGCCCTTGGGACCCTCTTCTCTCCATTCCCCATCACTGGGATTACAATTACATGGGGCATCACCTAGCTTTTTATATGGATCCTGAGTATGGAACTCAGATTCTCATGCTTGTGTATAAGCACTTCATCAACTGAGCTATCACCCTAGGCCAGTGAAGAATTGTTTAAGAAGGGACTATAGAGGAGAATCTTCATGATCTGGAGCAGAAAATATCCCAAACAAGGTAGGATAACTACAGGGATGGGGAGGTAGGTCACTGGTTAAGGAAGAGTACCTGTTGCCCTTGCAGACTACTGGAGTACAGTTCTCAGAACCTGTATTGAACAGCACACAACCATCTTGAATTCTAGTTCTAGGGCTTCCAAAGCCCTCTTCTGGTTTCTGAGGGCACTTACTTGTGTACAAACCAACATTCACACACACACACACACACACACACACACACCATATATGCACAAACATACTCACATATGCACATGTGTACACTCACATGTATACACACAAAAGTGCAAACAAAAATCTAAGATTCAAGAACTGTGGATAATGATATTAGTTAGGGCTCTTCAAAGAAACAGAACCAACAGATAATAGATTAGTAGATGAATAATCATGGATAGTAACTGATGTGTAGTTGACAAATAGAGAGAGAGACATGCAGATAGATAGGCAGTGATAGATGACAGACATAATAATTAACATGAAGCTTACAAATGTGCCCATAGATATGTGATAAGGTAATAGATGGATAGCTAGATGACATATGGTTAAATATGCACACACACACATACATATGTGAAGACTTCTATCAGAGAAATTAGATCACTCAGTTATAGATTCTGTGAAGTGACATGCTCTTTATAAGCGAATGGAACACGAATAGTATACCTCAGCTCCAGCCCAAAAGCCTCTGAACTATGGAAGCCAACAATATAATTCTCAGTCTAATGCCAAAGGCTCAAGAGCTGCAGGTGCTGCTGGGTAATTCCTGGAGTCCAAAGGCCAAAAAGCCTTAGTTCCAATGTCTTGGGAGCAGGAGATGAATGCAAGTTTCAAGATACAGAAATGAAATCTTTTCTTTGCCTTTGGTCTACCCAGAGCCCAAGCTGCTTAGATAGTGACTGCCCACCTTGAAAGTTGCTCTCTATTGCTAAGTGCTGAACTCTTCTGGAAAACAGAAACACATCCAGAAAAACCATTTTACAAGCTATCCAGCTATTCCTAATCCAGTCAAGCTGACCGCCAGCATGAGAGAGATAAGTTTGTATAGATTGTTGAAGTTTGAATAAACATATCTGCACAATTGAACGTGTTAAAGACATGGCCACTAGCCTACAGTGCTATTAGGAAGGATGGACTCCTCAAACTAGTTCCTATTGTGAGGAAGTTCAGTCACTGCAGATGTGTCCTTCAAAGAGGTGTTGGGACCTCAGCTACTTTGCTTAGGCTTCTTAGCTTATTTGTTCATTTATGTGTTCCCTGGGTGCCATGGCTCCCTGCAGTGATGTACTGCTCCATCACAGGCCCAAAACCAACAGGGTGGAAACTACAAGTGAGAATTAAGCTTTCCCATTTATAAGCTGTTTTTAAAAACTCAAAAATTAACACAGAGACTGTCCCTGACTGTCCTAGTATCATTTCTATTGCTGAGATGAAGCACCCACACAAAAATCAACTTTGGGAAGAAAGGGCTTATTTCTGCTTACAATTCCAGGATATAGTCCATCAAGGCAGACATTTCAAGCAGTTAATCATATCACATCCACAGTCAAGAGCAAAGGGAAATAAACAGATGCATTGATGCTCACTCGCTTGCATGTGCTCAGCTTTACTGATTCAATATTGTACAGTTCCTGCCTAAGGAATGGTTGTGCCTATTGTGGGCTGGGTCTTCCCATATCAATGAACTTAATAAGACAACTCCCTACAGATATATCCACAGGCCAACTCAGTGTAGACAACCCTTCATTAAAACCTCTCTTTCTGGGTGATTCTGTACGTGTTTAGGTCAGGCTGAGTATTACATTGACCTAAGGTACTTTAACTTTATGATATCATGAAAGAAAATTCCACATAAACTAGCATTTTAAATTTTGATCTTTGCCCAGGTTAGTGATATAAACATTGGTACTGCCCCATGATGCTAGGCAGTGGTTGGGATCATTCAATCACAAAAATAAATAATCAGTACAGTAAAATGGGTCACTTGAAGTTTTAGAATAATGTTTTGAACCATCACACCCCACTCTATCAGCTAAATGCCCATCTTCTTGTCTTGATTTTATTGTGAAGGGAGGCAATGATTTCTGTGATGAAATAATATTATTTTTCAGCTTGAAGAAAGGAAGCCAGCAGTAGTCCGGGATTAGAACTACTGTACTCAATAATCTTGACTGTCTTAAAGGATAAGAGATACATCAGGGATGTAGGGACAATACAAGCATGGATTAGACCCAATCTTATCAGAAGGAAAAGAGGTGGCCCAGGTCGTGACATGGAAAAATGATTGTGTGGTAGAGGAGCAGATGCAAGCGTATACTACTGAGCCGACTTCAAAAGGCATCATCTTGAGAATGTCAATATCAGCAGCAATGCAGCCAAGGATGGAATTTGGAAAGAACTGCAATAGATAATCACACATGAGAATGTTTGTCAGAACAAACATTCAGCGTTGAAGGAGGCAAGCTTGTCTGGAGTTGTTTGCCAGAGCAGACAGCCATTCACCAGGAGGCTAAGCAGAGCAGGGTTTGAGGCAGTAAACAGCATACAAAGCTGTCCTGGATGGAAGTGTTACCAAGCCCAAATGATAAGTCTTTTCCCAATCCTCAATCTGAGGACCCTGGGCATTCAGGAATGTGAGCAAGCAAACATTTCCTGTTTACCGTCACCAAGGCAAGGATGCCTGGATGGCATCAGAATGTTTGCAGACTGGCTTTTGAACGGTTTTCTTTTGAAGGAAAAGACAATGTTGGAGTAAACAGTGCCCCAAGGTATCTCAAACATATGGCACCATGCATCCTGATAAAAAAGATGTGTACTTGCACTGAACAATACCACAGGTGTTCAACCAAAGGACCAAAGCACAATGAATATGTTCAAATAGTATTGTTTATACATGGCCACGACACCTGTTTGTGACCCCAGTATTCTCCCCTCAAGGCAAGGATGAAGGGCTTGAGGCCAGCTTAGACGATATAGTGAGGCCCTGCCTCAAAACCAAAGAAACAAAGAAACTCTCAAATCATGCTTTTTCACTCCACGTTTGTATATAGGTCAATGAGGCTGCTAAGCTTAGCCCAGTGCTCAGAAGGTTCTAGGAGGATTTAAACATACTTTCCATCATGATAAGGGGGTCACACAATTATGAATAAATGGCTTCCACAGGATCTAACTAGATTATGGAGATCAAACAGTAAATCACAAACTCTCAGTGCTTGGGCAGCGGCCAATATGCAGATAGTGAAGACAAGGAGATGGTTAAACTGTAACTACAGAGAATGGTGGGCTCTGGAATGAAGGAGCTGAACCTGGGAACTAAGGAACCAACACCAAAGACACTGGTAGAGCTGTTTCATACTTGCAGAAGCAGTATCTGGGTATCAGGAAACATGGATGTCCATTAGGTGAAAGTCATATAAGCTGACGGGCAGATGTGGAGTGCTCCTGCTGGTCACAGAGATAAACATGAAAAGGAAGTGCACTGTCCAGGAGCAGTGTGTTTTATGCCTACAAGTACCACGGCTGCTACTGCATGATGTGCCAGGGTCCTGGTACTCTCTCCCAGCTATTCTTGGGCTTCAGTAGAAAAATCTGAGAGCTTCTCCTCACTGCATATTTAATAGACTGAAATTAAATTTAGTTCAGTTCTCTGCCTGTTCTCAGCTGTGGGTATTCATGACAAGAATCAATTCCATCCCTCTGTTTTCCACTTTAATGTGTTATCCAAAAAATTCAGGAGACAGCCCATGTCTGATTATAAAATGGGCTTTTTGTTCTATGCTTTTGCCTAACTGTGAACTAATTTAAATGTTCTGGGCATGAATACATTGGGATGAGCTAAGCTACGGTGTGTAGAAGGTACATTTAATGCATTTTTGACTTAAAGTATTTTCAAATTTCTATGGATTCACTGGGATGCAACTCCACCATAAATAAAGGATTATCTTACACTTATGACATTAAAGTATGAAAAAGTGATTTATCCAATGATATCATAAGAAGGTACAATGCCAAGCTATGGAAAAATAGAAATGAAACTGACGGAAGGGTCATAGCTGGAATGTATAAAGCAGCAAAATAAACATGTAAGTCATAGATGGAAGAGGTCAAGCATGGCTTGGAGAGATGGGGAAAGAGATGAATGAGTTTGCACAGGGCGACATGTTCAAGTCAGATCAGCTAAAATAATAAGACAAATAAGTGAGGTGCTCAGTCAGGATGAACAGCAGCTAGTGAACCACTGCCTGCTGTAAGTGATATAGATCCATCAAGCCATCAGTGATAAGTCTGTTTTCTTAGTAAAGTGAGACTTGTAAGCCACATGACCTGGCATCTTCACTCCTAGACCCTATGGAGACGCTGTTTGTATGTTCAGGATACCATGATGAGTACAACAAGAACATGCATTAATACCCCTCTTAAACATAATTTCGTGGATATTCCCATATATGACGTGCACAATCCTTTTATACTATTTGGGAATAAATGCATAGTACCTATGCCACCAAGTCTCAGAAGTGATTGCTATAAAAGCCAAGATAATGACTCTCTGTAGATGACTTCTGTCTCAGAGGCAGAGCATGGGGTGAGATGATGTTAAAATGCTTCTGGGAGCTAACCATATTTCATTTATTTACCTAGATGTTAACCTCGTACTAATTTATGTCATAATATTTCACTAAATTGTACAGTTATATATTTTGTTAATGTATCTTTATATTTCATAACAAGAATCTGTTTCAAAAGGAACGACTTCTAAGGAAGGTGTGTGGTGATTGTCAACGATCACCAGTGGCCACCAAAGGAACTTGTCAGTTCCTGGTAGAGACTGTTTATGAGCTCCTATCCATCTGTATATTTACAATTTATGTGGTCTGCACATAAATGTTTAAGTAAACTGTTTAAAATTTATATTGATGATCTGGGGAGATGGTTGAGTGGTTAATAATGCTGGCTTATCTTCCAGAGAATCAGAATTCATCTCCTAGGACCCACATGGGATAGACCACAACCACCAGTAACTCTAGCTCCAAGAGATCCGGTGCTCTCTTCTGACTTCCACCAGCATCTGCACACACAAGACTCACTACTCTCTCTCTCTCTCTCTCTCTCTCTCTCTCTCTCTCTCTCTCTCTCTCAGACACACACACACAAGTCTTAAAATTATATTTTTAAAAGGGAGGCTAGATGCAGAAACAGTGTAGAATGTTCAAATGCTTGAACAGAAGGAAGCCAGTCTTCAGGCAGTGGATAGTAGGTGACATAAAGTTTAGGGGTTCATTATATTTTATAGGTGATATCTGAGCATTTGTAAGTGGTGGGGAAAGAAGTAATGGGGGAAGATAATAGCAGCATTTAGGATTACAAGAGATGGGAACAGATTGGGAAGGATAAGGAAGGGTAGGGCTCAAGCAGGAATTGGTGGTCCTTTCCCTGACACTTGAGAGGAAGAAGTCAGAAAGAGAGACTTTGGTAGGAAGAAGGGAAACCTGACCCGAGATTTCAATAGGATAAATACCACTTAATTAAAGCAAAGACAGGAGGATTTAAAGAGATGCAAAGACTGGAAATATAACAATATGGGAATTGGACTAGGAGGATGGCTGAGCAGTGTGGGTAGAATCCCTTTAAAAACTAAACACCTCAAGGCTCTTCTTCCAACTTAAGAAATTTTCTTTAGGAATTTAGATGCAGGGAGAGAAGCAGAGATTGAGTACATTGAGTCAAGATAGAGGGTGTCCAGGTAAAAACTCAGTAGAATTTGGTGAAGAAAGGTTCTTGTTTAAGGAAGATATGCATTGAAGTCATAAAGAAACATATGACTATTGAACAAATCCAGGCATGGATAATAAATGTCACAAGCAAGAGTTTCTAAGGTAGACAGATACAGTCAACAAAGGCGCTCTGAGAGAGCACTGATGTACCTAAGAGATGAAGCCTTGGGTCAAGCTACTAGAAGCAAATATGTAGACATTATCACTGGTCATTTTCCCATGAAGGCCTATATCCCAAAGAACTTCATATGTAGAGTTTATCACCTGAAAACAAAGCTATCTTGAATTAGCTTTTAATGTCCATGGAAAAGAAAGAAATAACTACAAATAACTTTCTCTGAAATCAGAATAGGATGTGTCACATTCCTTCCAGGTCTGTTTGTCTTCATTGGTTTCTTCGGGAGAGCTTTTGAACACGCTTGCATTCCCTAAGCACTTAACACAACACATGGGTTTTTACTGCTGCTGGGGGTGAGGGGAGCAAGGCAGGATGAAAAGAGAAAAGCATTTGTGAATCAATTTCATGTCCTCGTAGCTAAACACAAACAGCCTACCATCTGGGCTCTTCTCGCTTCAATTCTGAGCTGCCATATTTTCACACATTCTTGGGTTTGGGCTGTTGGGCTGAGTGAGGTTGTCCTTCACTAATGTGATTTGTGGTCACTTAAAATTGTTAAGAATTCCCACCAAGTGGAGACCTTAGTTTTTCCCATGTACTCTGCCTCTTTGAGTGGGGAATCTGCTGAGAAGGGAGAGAAAAGTGAAGGTTAAAGAAAAACAGAGGATTTCAGACTACAAAAGCAGTATCAGCATAGAACTAAGTTGCTACAAAAGTTGCCTAAAAGCTCTCTGTGATTTCAAGCAGACATCGCTGGAGCCAATGGGCAGCACTCAGATGGTCCTTTCCTGGACAACGTTAACTGGATCTAACAATTCTGATAGCTCTACCCTTTCTTATTTCTCTCTCTCTCTCTTGTGCTTGGGCTTTTCTGTTAAGCCCTTGCTATTTTTGACCTATCATCTACTTTGTTTGTTTCATACTATGTACTTTCTGTTGGTAATAGGTGGCAAACACTGAATTTTGCTTGCAAATTGAGAGAATGTTGTTTATGATACCGTTCAAATGAGTGTGTCCCAACCCAGTATCCTAAAGCTCAGGGATCCTTGTGGAAGGAGAGCAAACACTGTGAGAGCCAGAGGGGCAGTGAGTTCACTGTGAGACTGTCTCTGTGAATGCCAGAAGCCATACCCATAAAGGTGTCTCAACAACATGGCTACTGAAACATGATCTGAATGGGTAGAGGAGGGCCCAGGCCGTGGCTCTAGACAAAGAACTACTGCGACTAGGGAATGCTGAGAGCAGGAGAGACAGCCTTCCCTAGGGAAGGTTGTGTTTATATATTAGGAACACGCACACACCACAACAATTAAAGATAAAAGTATATGAATTTGAAAATGGGATGGGGAGGGGTACGCAGGAAGGTTTGACTACAGGAGAGAGAAGGTAGGAAATGATGAAACTATAATCTCAAAAACATTTTTACAAAGTGTGCTGAATATAGAATTACTTCAACAATATTTGTTATTGCGCTATATATTTGCATGCTAAGTTTTAGGGATGTAGCCCAGTGGTAGAGCACCTGCCTACCATGTGTAAGGCCCTGGGCTCTAACTCCAGCATTGAAAAGGAGAAAGACTCTATATGCTAGTGGGAAAACATCCATATAAGGTATCTCTGTAGCATCTCTGTAGCATCTCTGTAGTATCTCTGTAGTATCTCTGTAGTATCTCTGTAGCATCTCTGTAGTATCTCTGTAGTATCTCTGTAGTATCTCTGTAGTATCTCTGTAGCATCTCTGTAGTATCTCTGTAGTATCTCTGTAGTAAGGTATCATAGAACAGTTAATTTCCCTACTCAGTTTATCTTAAATACATCTTCTACTTCTACTATGTGTAGAAAATTAGATTCAAATTTAACTTAAAACAGTTTCTATCAATAACATAAGATCAAGTGTAGGGAAGATAAATTCAAGTGCTTGAAAGTGTATGTACTTGGTACCATGAGTGAATGTAACACAGCTTTCTTCCCTAAAATAATGGCTTTGTCCAGTTTTTTGAGTAGTAAAATGTGGCTCCCAAGGCAACCCCCCTCCATGACAGTTCAGCAGATGGACTGGTGGGAACGTGGGAGGCATTCTTCTAGTTCTGTGCTTAACTGCAAAGGTAGCTTTACAGAATAAACATTCTCAATAACAGTTCTCTCATTTTGCTACAGTAGTATTTTATTATTGCAAACAGCTTATTAGGTATCTACATACAGATAAATGATAGCTTTGAAAAGCCAACTTAAGTGTAATGAAATGCCAAATCAGATGTGTCATAGATTAAATATATAGCTCTGGAATGTTTAAGAAGCATTTAGGTGGTTTGTTGATAAGCTAGGTTATATATTGGGTGGTGATATGTTTAGGATGTGCGCTGTAATAAAACAGTTCTATGTTTATTCATTTTTAAAAATCCCTAGAAGTAGAACTGAATTCTTTTAGGCTGTTCTAAGCAGTAAGTAAGTCAAAATCACATAGAATTCAGCTTATGTATATTATGAGGAAGAATCTATTAACAATGTGAGCATTTCAAACCCTTTATCAAAGGTGGAACATAAGCTTCCCACTGTGACTGCTCAGCAGCAATGAGCTCATCTGTCCCTCCCTGTGCTGCTAACAAGCAAATGTGTCAGGAGACCCTGTTTGGATGTAGAGGAATCCATGATGTCTGCATGCTTCTACAAGGCTATTCAGTGAAGTCGGAGAGAGCTTGTAGGACAAGGGTCTCAGAGGCTATCTGGCTTGCAGCCATTTGCTGGGTCACTAAAGTAGAAAGTACCATCTTATCTCAGCCCATCCACAGAGAAGATCTGTTTACATTCTAGAATGAAGGACCTTCTCTTTCTGGAACAAAGAGAAATAAGGACCCACTCTCCAACGATACCTCTGCAAATGTGCCGTCATCTTATCCCAGATCGTGTCTCCCAGTTAGGATCTGTTTCCTGTAGAGGCAGGAAACCAATGCTAGGATAATCCATGAACACTTTTCTCTGATCCAGACACCTAGTACCTATGAGAAAATTACAAGGAAGGCAGGAAGGGAGGGAGGGGGAACAAGAGAGGGAGAGAAAGGGAGAGGGAGGGAAGGAGGGAGAGAGGGAAGGAGGGGGGAGGGAGGGAGGGAGGGAAGGAGGGAAAGATGGGGTATGTATGTATTAGGAATTCATTTTATCCCTGCATTGGATGGAATGTTTCCCCAGGAAGTGAACATAGTGCCTTTGCACACACGTCACTCTGTGTCTGTATTTACGCGAACGTGTTTTCAGACCAAGTTCAGTCTTTTTAGCTGATGTGTTCAGTCCAAAGTCAGACAAAATAAGCCAGACGCAACTCAATCTGTGAGGAGAAAAATTCAAAATGTATCCATAGATTTCTAAAGTATCTTTTAAAGCATTGGTGACCTGCCACTTACCTCCAATAAAAATAAAGAAGATCATCTCAGTCGAGTAACTGACCTGAGGCACACTATTTACCACAAACTACAGAAGTTTTCCTCTCCGAGATAAAAACAAATGATTTCATGAAGGGAATCTCTTAAACTGTTTGATACAGGAAAAGAATCATTTGGCCTAAGATTTCCTCAGGAGCAGCTCAAATTATACCCAATTTTCATCAACAGCAGAAATCACCAAGTGTTAATCCCAGGATTCTAGATTTAAATTTCTAGATTTAAATTCTAGATTCTAAATTCGAGGCCTTCAAGCTTATGCTAATCAAATAATCAACCTTTCAAAGTAACTATGGGCATTTAAGCTGAGACATGATCTAGTCAGTTGGGGCATACAGTGACCATGGGAAATTCCCAAACTATTTGATAAATGAAGATCTAATTTTTGTAGTTAAGAAATGTAAAAGCCATTTATTCTCTGCCCCACCCCCAACAACTTTATGGTGATTCACCTATCAAAATCTCTCCCACTGGGAGAGGCTCATGTCAGCCTCATTATGCACTTCAGAGAAATAGCACCAAGATCTAAGTATTATGTTCCTAAGCTAAGGTTATACGTACTTCATAGAATTCGCTGTAACTGATATCTGTGTCCACATTGGTCCCAGATCAAACAGTGCGCCAACATTAATCCCTCTGGGCCCTTGCCCATAACCATTACAGAGCTGTATGTCTTCTGTCACATAAAATCTCATTGCCAGTAGATGCTCTGACTGCAGCTGCTACCCATGTATTTGGGGATTTTGTCAATGTCAGCTTGAATAGTCGCTCCAGGACTAACAGATTCGTTACACGGATGGCATGCCTCAGTCCTATAGATTTTTTAAAAAAGTGTTATCATCTAATAGTCTAAGGGAGAACTGTAGACGCTTGCTGACTTTGATAGAGGGGGGTGGCACACAAGGGTCTCCACAATCTGTGCATCAAATTCTGTTATCTATTATGTCAGGAGCATGCTCAAAGCAGGCTGACCTTCAGTCTTTTAGAGAGTCCTCCGATTACTAGGGCTGTCACATGACAAGGGTAAGCTCATCTGTATGACCCCAGAAGGCAGAACTAAACTAGCAGATGAAATCCTTGGGAAGTCAACGTTTAACTTACTTTTTAAACCTTTTTATTGCATTTCTTTATTTAAGGGATAGGACATGCCACAATGTGCCTGTAAAGGTCCAACAATGTGGTGGGTTTTAGTTCTCTTTTACCATGTTGGGTATCAGGAATCAAACTCAGGTCATTGGGTTTGGCAGCAAGCACCTTTACCCACAGAGACATATTGCTTGCCCTGATAGCTACATTTAAACGAAAAATGAAGGAGACTCTCCTAACCAGTAGATCATTGCAGGTATACTGGTGAGCATTGATGAGTTTCTTACAGATGTGAAATACAGCAGGAAAGCCACAGGATATCTAGATGAGATGGACACCCAACTGTCTCAAATTCTGGAACCCTGGGGACACAGTGTAGGATGTCTCTGGTTAAAGACTAGGCAGTAGATGACTGTCCGTCAGATCCTGAAAGGGAGTCTCTCAGCCCTCCCTTGGCTTTGACTCCACAGTGTCTGCTTGAGGAAGCTGAAGAACAACTCCCTCACGGGCTGCAGCTGCTGCGTGGCTAATGGCAGAGAGGCCAGAAATGCACGTTCTCAGGCTCTGCTCAATGCCAGCACACTTGCCTTTATCCGAACAAAAATCCAGTCAAGTTGCCTGCTTGGCCCTGTGCTAGCAGTGCCTCTGGGGTCCTTGTGAGATTTTCAAGGGAGACAAGGGGCTGTTTTCAAACAGGTGTAAGTATGACACAGAAGCGACTTCCCTCGTCTCTGAGCTCTGCCGAAATCCAGCAGCTGTGTTCACGAAGCCCACGCTTCCACGTTCTCTCCAAATCAGGCTTAGAGACTTCTCTCACACAGTTTCTCAGAATGGGCTCTGTGGAAACTCTGCGAGAGTCATGATGAAGGCGAGGGTCTAAGATCAAAGAGTTTAAAGAAGTCCTGCATACTTATGCCTTTCTAGACGCACATTATTATGTTGAATGTTCTCACAAGTTTTTACTGCGTAGAAACTTTGGGAACTCAGCTTGGAACTATAAAGTTTCCCTCCCCTCCCAGGGAGCTCATTAACATGCATAGAACACACACTGGAAAGTTGTGCTATTTTTGTAGCAACCCTTCACTTTCAAACGGGAAGAAAGTCAGGTCTGGAGAGAGGAGAGATAAAGTAACTTTGTCTCAGGCTGAGCAGGCTGGGTAATTAGAAACGGAGCTTATGTTTCTTGGCTGCTAATCTGATATCTTGTTGTTTCTTTGAAGGATTGTCAGAACTAGATGCTTGCCTTTTACGTATATCACCTCATCATTCCAAGGTCAGGTTGCTCATCCCTAGACTGATCAGCTCTGGCCATAGAACAGAGGTAGGCAGAAGCCCTGGAATAAGTGCTTGCCTCTTCTGTAAGGAGATGGGCCAGAAATTTGAGGTTACATTGTATAAAACCAAAAATGTACCAGATGGAGGAAAGATGTTTCCACACTATCTGGTTGGAGATAGCCCAACCAGAAAGTTATCTTCCACGCACGTTTCATGACTGAGTCTGCACACTTCCTCATTTTCATACACAACTTTTAAGGAGCTCAGTTCAATGTGATCCAACTATCACATTCAAAATTCAAGTCCACTCACTCCAATTTACGAGAAACAATCCAAGGTGGCATCTTGTCAGCATTCCAGAAGTAGGGTGACTGTACGAAGTTCAGCAACTCCAGATGGCTCAGTTACACCTCCACCTGGCACAAACTTTTAAGGCATAGACTTCACGCTTCCTGGACCACATGCTAGTTAGACCTCATTCCGTTTCCCTTTCTAATGCTGTCCCATATACAACAGTGAAGCGCAGAGGTGAAGGCATTTGTTAAAGCATTAGAAAGTAGATAAAACAGCTCAGAGGCTTTCTAGATTGAGAGCAAGATGCCCATTCAGTGGGTGACTGACAGTTCACCAACACCTTAGTTGGTCAGTATCAACTCCATGGCCAACTCCCAGGATCACGTCTCTAAGTCTCTGGGTCTCTAAGGACCAGATATGAATGGGGCACTATAGGCTTTCTTTGGCCCACACCGATTTCTTTAGCCAGTTCTCCTAGCATCTCTGTTGGTGGCGGAGGCAGAGAAACACAGTCAACGTCTATTTTTCAGTTCTGAAAATAGTTTTCACATGTCTACCCACACGTTGTGCTTCTGAAGCTGCTACCTGATGCTACTGTTGAAGGCACACTATGCTAATTATCAGTATCAGCCATTTTATAGTCTACCCAGGACTGAACTACAACCTCAAACCATTTCACAGTCTGCTAACTGCGCTTAAGGCATCTGTCCTGGAGCAGAAATAAAACACAGTAGGCTGGACTAGGGCAGCTAGAAGTTTTCCTCAGAAATGAATTTGTCCTGGATGAGAACTGTTCAATAAAATTTCCTGCGATGGTTAAAAAAAATATATATTTCATCATTTTGTACTATTCAATATGGTTGGCACTAGGCACACCTGGCTACTGAGCATGAAACATGGCTAATGCCAATAAGGAACTGGATTCTAGTTTAATTTAATTTAAATTTATGAAGCCACATGTGGCTAATGACTACCATATTGGAAAGCACGGATTTAGTGAATTTAAGCCAAGGTTAAGGTCTAATCATGACTGTACACGGGAGCACTTAGCAGGAAGTGCTCTGTTGGGTAAGAGAAGAAGACATAAAATCAGAGATCCCTGGCTCACCTCTATGTGTGTCTCCATTCCCATTTCAAACCACAGTTTGTCATTATCTTCAGCATCAGAATCTAGGGCTTTTTTGCAGCTCAGAGTGAATTGATGATATTCTGATCATAGACAGTTTTGAATTTTCCTTCCATAAACTCAGTTGCTACTAAGTCCATTTTAAGGTGACATCACTTTTAATGGGCACTTGCTGCTCTTTTACAGTAGGCCAGGAGTGACTATGAGAAAAACTCAGCAAGAGTTGACAGGGAGAATTTGCTATCAAATTCTCCATCTTCTACCCCTGAGGAGCATATCTGATCCCTGGAGAGAAATCAGAAAATTATTACAAGTCTCTGTTATCCCAGAACTGAGCCCTACTTCCAGCCATAATAATCAAATATAATTTTCCCCAAAGTGTCTGTTTTTGGGTTTTGTTTGTCCAGCCATGGTCAGTTTTGAGTGCTAGCCTTCTTTTGATTGTGAGAATCAAAATAAGAAATCCACTTAAGGTGAACAGCTGGACAACTGGGTGGATATTGGGGAAACCAGTGGACTGTGACCACAGAAGTCAACAGTGTTAGAACCCAGAGCTGAATTCCCACTGTTCAGTGTGAGCACATGAGAGGTACCATCTTTTGAGTTCACACAGGAAAGCGTGGCTTTTCTTTTCATCTCTAGTTAAATCTTCAACAAGATGCCTAGATTCTTGTCTATTTCCTTTGTTATGTGGACTGCTTATAGTTTAGATTTCCTTTGCATCTTTCAACCAAAACTTTACAATTTAATGTTGCTCCAACCTGCAGCTTACTAAGAGAACTGACTTGGCTCTGCTGATGGGCACTCACCATAATCTCCCTCTGTGGTATGACCAGCTTAATTTTCTGCCATGGCTTCTCTCAGTAAATTTCTTCTAACTTCACTTCCAAAGAAAGAGAACCTTCTCCCGTGCCCACATTTGTATTCCATCTCCTTTGCTTTTTGTCATCCATTTGTTTCTCATTTTAATTAGTAATTCTTTCACAGAAGCCCAGAAGGACTGAAATAGCAAGCATGTCAACAGCAGCCCCATACACGGAACAGTTGGTCCAATTGGAAAATGAAGGGAAGGAGCAGACAACACAGTGTGAACAGGGCTGTCTCTGCTACTAAGAACAGCCCCACAGAAGAATGAGAGCAGATGTAACAAGAACATTTAAAATCCCATCAACCATTAGGACAGCCTGTACCAATTAGAAGACAAATTCATGAAGGTCACTCTCAGGGCAGTGTCTGTATCCAGAGCACATCAGTCAGAAGGGCGGTTGGACTTACGATAATTGAATGGGTTGGTCTAGTATCAGAAAAATATGTCAGTTGGAGATATATTACCCTGCTCCCACAAATGCTCATGCATACATGTATGCACATGTGCAAACATGGATACACATACATTGTACACATGCATATGCAATAAAGAGAAGGAGATGCATAGCATAGGACAAGAAAGATTCAAAAGTCAGTGGATCTAATGGTGACGTGAGCTTCCGTCAACTGTTCTCTTGATATTAAAAACAGCCCTGGGAGTGAGCATCTTCCCTAGAATTTCGTTCCTAGTAACGTAGCTCACAGAACAACATAATTTAAATAGAATTTGATTGGGGTAAAATATGCACAGAGAATTTTCTAGAAATATACATACTGATGAACACTCAAGCTATGAACTCGCCCAGGAGTACCCCTAACCCCATTCTTGGTGATGACCACCCAAAGGTCACTAGTTCACTGACTTCTGCCACTTGCTTAGTTGTGTGTGGTTTTGAGCATGAGATAAAGTGGAATCATGCTGATGGAAACAGTGGGCTTGGATCTTTTATTCCTGCACACCCTGCATGTAGCTGCAAGCATTCTATGAGACTGTATTATCTGCTGAAGACAAACATAAATCTTCCTTGAGTTTCTCCCAAGGTACAATCCAAACATAAATGCATGAACGTGGCCATTAAAATGCAAATTAAGAGTGCTTATAATCACATTCTCCATCACAACCTTAAATTGGAGACATTACTGTGTAGATCATTGTAGAATTGACAAGTAAATTGCGGCATATGCACAGTCTGAGGGTAAGACATTATTTCATGCAATAATGAGGATGAATCTCATAGTCATAAAGCAATTTAGTAGTATAAAATACACCTTGAAGGGAAGCTGGAAAACTTAATATCTCTAATCCTTGAAAGTGTACCCATATTTGAATACCCAGCCCTACATTTTAGATTCAATTTAATTATAGAGAAAATTTAATTTGGCTTTCACTCTAAAGATTTGCCATTCAGAATCAGTCAGATTCATTATTGGAATATGTTTAATGTTACAATGATATTTTAATGAGGCAGAGAATATTTAGAATGCATTCAAAAACAGTGTCTAAGGTGCTTCAAAACTCACCACGTCACAAGCGGTCAATAATTCAGCACCCAATCACATGTTCAGAGAAAGTTTTCTGAGGAACCAGGCCTTTGCTCCCATGGCACATTTCCCAGTAGAGCTGTTATCCTCCTACTTGACTCTGCTCATGTTACCCCCAGAGCACACCCACTTGGTAGAGAATCCAGCCAGCTCTACTTGTGTGGCATGGGAGAGACCAACATTCTTCAGTAGGATGAGTTAGACAACCGAACATTTCAGAGATAACTCTGGTTTAATCTAAGTTGACCAGTAGCCAAATATCAAACTGACCAAACTTCAATGAATCTTTGCCTTATTTGAACTTACATAATAGCACTTATAGCTTTTTAACTACCTGTCATAGAAGAAAATTAAAATGCCCTATACTAACCAGCAATAAGACATAAGAATACTTGCCCGGGAAGAATTCTGTGTCTTTATTTACTGACAAGAAACCAAACCTCCCTAAATAGATTTGATGTAATTTTATCTTTTGATATCTGTAAGAATGTCTAAGAAGGTGAGAGAAATAATTTCATATAAACATTGTATATAGTTATGGGGGTATTTACAGAGGAACACTCTACTTCACTGGAGAAGCAGGAAACATCTGGAAGAGAAGGTGAAGAAGCAAACATGGGTGGTCATTTTCCAACCTATACTCTCTAATAAATCAGAAGTTGCTTCAACATAAAAATAACATATCATCTCTCACATCTTGAGAGCTCACAGAATCATTTCATGGGAGAATGGACAAATGCCTAAGCATCTCCAACCAAATTCACCAACCAATAGCTCCTGTTTGCAAAACATTTATTTGCTCTTCTACACATTGTGGGCTTCTTGCTAGCGTCAAGCCCACCCTCTGAAGCAGCTCTTAGATGGTCACAGTTTTGAGCTGCTTTTTCAGACCATCCCACCTGTCCCTTATTTCTTTTAATATAACTTTACTTTTATACTTTAGACTTTTGTGATTTTTAAAAAAATATTATTCTGGAATGGATTGTTTTTTGCATTCCTTCTATTACACCTTAAGGGTCAAAACATATTAGAGAGCTGGACAAAACCAGGAAAATCGGTTAATCTCGAGTTGTGTAAGCAGTCATGTAATACATTACTTTCCTGAACCTATGCTTTGTAGCCCCACTCCTTAATAATCACAGTGGAGAAGAGGCATGTCGAAGGGTACTTCCTGATGCTCTTCTCCTCCCTAGAAGGGATTGTCTTGAGCGTGGTACCCAGATCCACAGTCAAACTGTATAGACTTGCTGAGGCATAAATATAACACCAGCTCAACAGCAGACAGATAGCTGATAATCACCAAGTAGGAGCAGCCACACACTGGACATCTGGTCTCTCTTTGAGACTTCACCCCTTCTGAACACCATTCACAGTGTTCAGTGAGATGCTCAAGCCGTGATTGTTTTAGAGTTTCCTCCTGGGTTGCTCACAGTGCTGGAGAACACACATGAGGCTAGGCACCTGTACTTTTGATCACTTTCCTTCCATCCCTTGGGAGGAATCAAATAGCTCTGTCTGCTGAAGCCATGAAGACAACAGTTCTTAAATACTGGAATACAGTGTATTTTAGGAAACTGCCCATATGAAAATGATATTGAATGTCTGGGATGCTCAATATATGTGTATTTTTTTGTGAAGGTTCATCTGTGAGTCCAGATACACTTGAGAACTGATCAACTGGAGACTTCAGACACCAGTAACCAGTGGATTTTATCTAATAAGAACGTTTTCCTTTCCATTTGGGACACATATGGAAAACGTTTCTTAAAATTGATTCCTGTTTTTATCATTAAATATGGGAATATACCTTTAAAACCACAGCAAAAATTATTCTTCCTGTGTGGTCTGAAATATTCCTTACTTTTTCCTATAGCAGAAAAGAAATGCTATATTTAGCTTTTGTGGTGGGAAGTAATAAATTGCAGTCAGACAGTTTTAAGAAGCCTCATTCTATTAGCCAATAAATAATCCTCATATTTAAAGTCCGTATGTTTAGGAGATTTTAATTAGTAATGTGTCCATTGAAGATTAAAGAATAGATGTCAACTAATACTTTCTATTTTATTATTAATAAAAAGTCTAGTGAGAATTGCATTTCTTAATGTCAAAATTGAATACTTCCTATGCTAAAAAGTAGTTTCATTTCCTTTTTAAAGAAGAGAAAATTTAAGAATTATGAACAGAACCTTGCAAAGCAAAGTCAAGAGAGTATAATAGATAATTATTAACTACCCCATTCACATTAATCACAACACAGAAATCTCACAATAACGTTTTTGGCTACCCAGATCACATGTAGCTCCCACCTGACCTGCCTCTCATCAAAATGCTTTGGGTACACCTTGCTGCTTGATAAATGCTCAGTGCTCACAGCTAAGATGCAAACAAACAAACAAACAAACCCTTCTGGCCAAGATAGGGCTTCTCTTATCCTCAAGTGAGAGGAGTCTAAGATCATCTTTACTTCTTTGGCTGGAGCTCTTATTTCATCCTGACTATCATATCATCTACTAGGCAACTTTTTCTAGTGGAACTTTGGGCATAATCGAGACATAGTTCCTCCTCCTCCTCCTCCTCCTCCTCCTCCTCAACAGACATGAGTTTCCACTTCTACAACTGTACAGAGGCTACAGAGAGTTCAAGACCTGTTGATCATATATAGCCACAGTGAATACCAAAGTCTTTAAGACTAAACATACTTCAATGGGGAAAATTTAGCATTAGTCTCATCTGGAGGTGAAATATAAAGCTCATTGTGTGTATTCTTTGGGAGATGCAATATAAGCTCCCTGTGTATTCAAAGTGGACTTCTTCATATGAATGGACTCTTCTGTGATGCATGCTTCTACTCTAGCACTTTGACAATGACCTCAAAGGTTTACTACAGACACGAAGTCCTGACTTTGGTGCTAATCTCATCTGATGTTCTAACCCTGTTTCTTTTCCAGACTTCATTAATTATGATGTTTCCAAGAATCCTTCCTCTTGACAAATGTTTTTTCATAGTCTACACGCACTCCAAATTTTCTCACCACATCTTTTTCTTTAAGTTATTTTTAAGTTAATAAAGTTAAAATATTATATAATTATTGTATAAAATGTTATATTAAAATATGAATCCATTATGAAGTAGTTTAAAGAAGCTCATTAGCATTTATATAGTATTACACCGACTTATTCTTTTTGTGGTAGAATGTTTACAATCTACTGTCTTAGTAGTCTTCAAGAATATTCTACAGATAAAGAAAATGTGATACACATTATATAAATACATATATATTTAATAGAATATTATTTAGTTTAATGAAGAGCAAATTTATAATATAGGAAAAGTGTATTGCATTACAGATCATCATGTTAAAAATAGGCCTGATTCAGGGGAATACCCCCATAGAGGCAGGGGGAGGGAGGAGGGAATAGGGAGGTTCCAAAGGGGAGATCTGGAAAGGGGAAACATTTGAAATGTAAATAAAGTATTAAAAAAATAGACTTCTAGACCTCTATACGTCACAGTGGCCATAAAGGAGATAAGGAAGGAAGGCTCAGGATTTTATAGAAAACCCCAGGAAGACAGAGTATATCTGAATTTCGTAAGTCTTCATAAATAAGATCCCTTGCTGCAAAAAAAAAAGCCTGACTCAAAAAAACAAATACTACCTTTAATCATATAGTACTACACATAATCAAATAATCATGAAAATGTAAAGGAGACTTTAAGAGGAGAGGAAAGAGGAAAAAAGGGAACAAGAAAAGTAAACTTACCATGAAAGCAGAAGACAGCTTGGGATAAAGAAGGGCCTTAACAAGAGGCAGGGCGAACCCCTGGGCCTTAACAAGAGGCAGGGCGAACCCCTGGGCCTTAACAAGAGGCAGGGCGAACCCCTGGGCCTTAACAAGAGGCAGGGCAGCAAGGTGTGATGACTACCACAGGTGTGATGACTACCACAGGTGTGATGACTACCACAGGTGTGATGACTACCACAGGTGTGATGACTACCACGTGAAAGGACACACATTATTTTGTACCCATACTAGAAATAGTAACAAAAGTTTTAACAAACAGGAGGCATAAAAGAGAAAAGAAAACAGTACACTGTCATTGTCTGTCATCCTCATGATGTTGAGTGGCTCTCTTGAACCCAACTAATTGTGGGGTATTTTGTTTGGTTGGTTATTTCTGAACATTTTCTCACTTTATCTTCCCAGCTATGGCATCTACTACTTCCCATCTGCTCCTTATTTCTGTGAGTTATTTCTTGGTTTTTTTTTAGATTCTGCAATGACTGAGATTTTATGCTGTCTTTTTAAGGACAATTGCCACAGCATCCTCTAGGTTCACCCATACTTTTGTAAGTGACAGGATGTCTTTGTTTCTTGGATGGATAGTCCACATACGGCTCCACTACATGTCTCTCACCTTTCCCTACGTTGACAGACAGTAGCTTCTTCTCATACCTTAGCCTTTGTCTGTCATGATAGGTTCATTTGGGAGAAAAGATAGTTAACAAAATCCCAACCTTAACCTTGAAAGTAAAACCAATCTTTGGCACGATTGCACTTTCATCCTCCAAGGTCAAGGCTTGGTGGTATCATTGTCATCTGGGCTTGGACAGGTTTTGTTTGAGGGGAGGCTTTCCTGCCTTTTATATGATATCTAGAGTAATTCCCAGTCTCAATACACTAGATGCTAGTAGCAACTGCAAATCATGACATTTGCTGAATGACAGCAAATGTCCATGTGGTAGGAAATCATTTGAAAACCACTCTTCCAGGCATTTAAGCTATGAGGCACCCTACCAGCTACTGATGTCTACCATACCAAGTATATGCACATGGTTTTCCTTTCCTGATCCTAAGTTTCTTCACATGTCCCAAAAAATGTGGGGTATTTTGCTTATATGTAAAACAATGTGACACAGAAGAAGTTAATAATTGCTTATAATTAAATGCTAAGAGCTGGTGCTGGGTTATTTGGTGAAGACTGCAACAGGGCCTGCTATTCCATCATCATCTCTTGAAGGTTTTATAAGTTCTGGTTTATCTTAGGTTGATGGTTAAGTTTACACTCAAGTGCTTAGTGGCTGTGCATCCTCCCACACAAAGGAACTGGGCTGTTCACAGAGAAGGCCAGTGTGGGTACAGAGAGTCTCCTTTGATGCCTCTGCCTTGATTCAAATTATTTGCCTCCAATGGGTGCCTAGCATGGTATCTGGAGGGCCAAGAACAGTTAATATCTCCTGATGATATAAAAATACTGATATTCCATGAATTGATATCTAACTCTCTTTTAAAAAAATTAACATATCTAGTTATTTATATGTGAGGAGTGGGAGAAAGGCAAATATAAATTTCTCTTTTTCATTACCCAAATCTGAATTTCCAATATTAATTTAGACATGATCCATTTTCTTGGAAAGCATCAAGAAAAAAAGAATCATCTTCCAAATGTCTTCTGCATGTCTCATAATTAAATGGCCTTCAGGCATTAGTAGCAGAAAATAGTCTTTGTGTTTTGCTTGTGACAGTGAGAATGGGGCTGATGTGATGACTTTTCTGAAGGGAAGAGAGCTGCTGGGAAATGTAAGCAAGTGTTTAAGTAATTGTCATCATGCACATAAAATTAGGCATTCTTAGAAATGAATTATGCTGTTGCTTTTCCACTGGTTAGGGTAAATAAGGAACAGATTATTTTATTTTACCACCCTTTATTGGGTACATTTTATAAATCACAAAGCAGTGAACTTCACCACATGAGTCAAGCTAGGTGCTGGCTACTATCCAGCTCTGGGAAACTACCAGCATGAGTTTGACTTCAGAGAACAGCATGGCCCACAAGAACATCTGGGGTTCAAAGTTTTGGAAAGAGACAGTTGAGGCCCCTCCAGAAAGCCTCTTCTTTTGGTGGGTGAAGCAGGGCGTTTGCATTTGAAAGGGCCAGAGGCATTGGCAAGAGCTTTCAGCCCAGACTAGAGTTGATGTCAACCTCAAAGAAAGCCACCAGAACATTAACAAGGTTATCTAGTGGGATCCAACAGACCAATGCTTGCTCTCTGTCTCTTCTCCATTTTCTTTCTGTTGGGTTTCATATAGAAAATGTGTTATCTGGTGGGTGATGTATCCTCATTTTTAAAGCTGTAGTGAAAGAAGTGGAGTCATCAGGAAAGAAACAGTTCTCAAGGGCATACTCATTCACATGTAAAGGCCCAGAATGTACAGGGTAGCAGGTGAAGAGGAATGTCTAAGCATCATATCAAGGAAAGCGATCTAATAGACACAGTCTGGCTCTTGACTGACCAACCAGACAGGATCTCTATTAACTGAACCTCTGTGTCTTGACTTGAAGGAGTAGGTGTCTAACCTCCTAATTATGAAACTTCCTCTTTCTTAGAGAGGAGGGAGGAAAAGGACAGAGTGGATGGGGAGATGCTCATCTATCTTCAGCAGAGATGTTCCATTCTGACTCATGCAAGATGTCTTAAGATAGAGAGATGAATTATTCATTAGGTATAATTACCTGAGTGATTTTAATTACAAGTCATTAGGGAGAGACCGCCTTGCATTTTCTCAGAAATGGGAACATTTTGGATATCATGAGATGCTTCCTCTGATCTCTTTCCAGATGTATGTGGTAAGTATAATTTGGATGAAGCCATGGAGACTTGAGACACTTAATATTAAATGACTTTACCAGCAAATGTCATCTACATATGCAAAACCTACCAACCTTAACTCAATAAAATAGTACAGGCCAAATTAACAACCACCTGCCTTTTGACCTTCACCTTATTTATTCAAGTTTTGTCCATTTTTAGTCCATCTTGATTAGGGGGCACAATTTCTGTTACTTTATAATTACTGGGCATAGAATATTTTATTTCCAGGGAAGTAACACCATCATTATTGTACATGAGTTTATAATCTGTGCTTGACTAAAATAATCTACATTTGTTTCACTTAATTGGTTTATGGGAATCATTAAGGGCTGAATGAGTCTAAAAGTCCATTAGTATCAAGGAATATCTGTACAGATCAGCCGTGGGAACTACAGAAAAATGCTGGCTTATCTCTCATTTCCTCAGATAGAGAAGTAGAAGACGAGTTTAAATGAGAAACACATTATGCATTAGTAAGTTTTGATTCTTCAGTGATGTTTGAATCAACAATGAGTAAATTCAATTTAACTGAATTTTGGTGTATTTTATTCCATTCTGTTTCCATAGAAATCGACAAGCATGTAATTTCCACACAATATTATACTTTTGTATTTTTTAATTTTGAGAATTTTATCTGAGTCCCATGTTTATTCCATTGCTATTCCTCCCTCATCCCCTCCAACATTTCCCTCTCTCTAGTGTTTTGGGCTGACCACTTGGGAATTGATAACCTATCAGCATGCTTGTCTCTGAATAAAACTGATTCCTTCTCCCTCAGCAGCCATTGATTGTTCTTCATTGAGAGAGGATCTTATGAATTATCCCCCATTACTGCTGTGGCCATTAAGTACCAGACAACCAGGGTACCTGCTGTGAGATAGTGTCTTCTAGACATGCTCAGGATTCTTCACACAGAAGACTACCCTACACTGACCAGTGTGAGGACCTCACACGACACATTTCACCTAGAGATCTGTTTGAGTAATACAGGCAAGGAGCCACAAAATAATGACCAAGAATTGTCTCCAGTCTCCTTATGCTGGCACAAACGTGCTCATGAATGACTTCCTTGGTCATTGCATATATAAAGATGCATTCTTCTGATTCCCATTACACTTAGATGTCAATCAAGACATGCAAGCTGTCAGTTTGCAACCAGGAATCTTGAGACAAGGAGATGATTAAAGTGCTTACTTGTCAAGATGGTTATGATACAGCTTAATATCATCTAGAGATGTTTATGGTATTTGTACTGTATTCCTTGGAAACATGAATCCAGTTGTATGTGTGCTATTGCTTCCCACTTTGGACGTCTAACACCATATTGAAAGCATCCCAGTGTTGCGAATGAGAAAAGAACTGGTGTTTCCAGGATTTTTCTCTATGTCTGTTGTTCTCATGCCTCTTCCAGACACACTGTCTGGGAATGAAGCAGTTAATTTTAGTCATGCCCTTGCTTGCTGTCAACCGGCTGGGATCTAACCAATTTGCTTTCCAACTGTCAGTCTCTAATGAAGTGCAGGGTACAAAGTTCTCATTCCCTAAACCAAACCAAGCTAAAAAGAAGTTTCCAGGTCAGTTGACACATGCTTCTGATGGACTTTATGGCATTGTGACAGGGAGAATGAGGACTGGTGGAAACAAAGGACTTGGTAATTAATATTACCGGTCAGGTGCCCTAATGTTGGCAAAACAGCCAACTGGAGGCTACCACGCCATGTTCATTGGTTCACACACATGGCAAAGAATTTAGAAAACACCTGAACGTGTGCTCCTGTGTGGAGAGATGATTACTACATAGTCCATTATTGACAAAATGCTTCTTTAAAGATTGGTTTATTTTTATTATGAGTACGAGAGTTTTGCCTTCACTGTGTGCGTGTGCCTGGTATCTACAGAGAAGGGTGTTTTAGGTCCTCAGGAACTGGAGTTATAGAACTGAAGTTACAGCAGGTTGTGAGCCATCCTATTGGTTACTGGAAATCAAACTTGGGTCCCCTGAAAGACCAGCCAGTGCTCTAAACCAATGAGTCATCTCTCCAGATCTGGGAATGTAAGGGTGGTGATGTCATATCACAAAATCAGAGGACAGTTTGCAGGCATTGTGTCATGTACCTTGTCCCCCAACCCCACTCCAGAATGTGGGTATTAGAGATCTAACTAACAAACTGAAATAATCAGGCTTGGTGGCAAGCATTGTTATCTACTTCGCCTTCTCACTGCCTTAGACTTAAATTTTGTCTACTTCCTGGTGTGTTAGTCAGTGAGTCCTGTCCTAAGTGAAGTCTGCCCAGACAGTGATTGGGTTTTGAAGGATTCCCATTCAGAAAGTTTCCAGAATTTATAAGAAGATACCATGAGCCACACTTCTGTTTACAATTTTATAAATGAGTTGGAAGAGGAAATGTATCTGAAAATGTTCTTAAGCCATTTGACTTTGTAAGTTAATGGAAAATACCAGGTTTGCATTCTGCTGTGTTTCTTCACTCACGAAGTTTACACCATACAAACAAAATGGGACCTGGGGTATCCTACCCGCCAGAGGCATGTCATGGGAGCTGGTGGTGCTGGGCCAGAAGCACTTTTCTCTTTGAAGGTGATACCACACATCACATAAACAAACTGACAGCTTGAGAAGAAACACCCCAGTTTTAATCCCATTTGGAGCTAAGTTTAGATCATATTTTATCTTGTAACAGAATTCCTTGTTTTGAAGATGTTTGTGATTTTAAACATTAGTGTTTCTGAACAGAACAAAGGAAGCCCAAACTGCCTAGAGAGCAGGCAACATGGCTTCCTCCATACCAGCTCTGAGGCCTAGGTTAAAGAGCTTCAGGAAAGAGGCACAAAGAACACCTCTTTCATGTTTTCTTTTTATCAAACTTAAACAGAGACGCCATGGGACTCCTGGGAACTGTCTACCTCCACATCCCATTCAAGCAAACAGATTCTCTTATCCCCAACTGACATTTTTAAAATATTTATTTATTTCTATTTTATTTGTATGAATGCTCTCCCTTCACGTGTACATGTACACTGCACATGTGCCTGGTGCCCTCAAAGATCAGGAAAGGGTGTCATTTCCCTTTACTGATGGTTGTGAACTGCCATATGGGTTCAGGAAACCAAGTTCAGGCTCTCTGCAAGAGCAACGAAGGCTATTAACTGTTGAGCTGCCTCTCCAGATCATCCTCCACTCACACATTGTTAAAAGATGATCTAGAATAGAATAAATATGTCGCCAAGATGCTAATTAAAGAGCTTGAGAGATGACTCAACCAGTTAGAGCATTCATGAGAGGACTAGGGTCCAGTTCCCAGGATCCACCTGGAACTCCAGCTCCAGAGGATTCAGTGCACTCCTCTGGTTTCTATAGACACCTACACTTATGTGCACAGACCGTATCCCTAACATAAATGTAATATAAAACAAATGAAGGAAAATAGTTTAAAGAAACTTATTTAGTAGAAATTCCATGTGTAAAGGTTTTAATCCATACCTGATAATTGCATATGAGCAGAGACATATGTACAATTTCAATGCATGCCAATGCAGCACTGTGATCAAGTACTGAGTGATATATTTATTATATACCTTTCTAGCAGCCATTTTGAAACACTCAATCATCATCAGCCAGAGTTGAACTACTGAGAACATAAGTGACTGGCAGCCTCTGGAGGTTGTTGCTCCCTTCAGACCATGCTTTGAGAGCAGAGCATCCAGACCATCAGCTTTCTACTAACTCCCTGGAGTATTATATGAAAATGGAGGATTTTGAAGCCAAGACCCAACATTGGGGAGAGAGGGATGCCATTCATGTGTAAACATTTCCTGTTGCTGGTGGCAGCTGCAAGCACCTCTAGTAAAGGAGAACAGGCACTCACCTTCCTACTTTGGGTACTTTGGGGTAAAATCACTTCTGTAGCTTATAGAGTTCTCTTATTTTCATATTAACTTCTAATTCCTGCATAATGATTCGATAATAAGGTAGGACAATTATAAAGAATCTTTAGCAGATGGAAGAATTTCCAACACAAAGGTTAAGAATAGTAGGAACAGTCACAAAGAAAATCAATATGCTTTGGTTTTTCTTCTAAATACTTTTATAATTATATTAGCCTGCAACTCAGTTTTGGTTTGTGAAATTGAGAAGAATATAAAGATGAACTGCCCTTATTTTTTTAAAAGAAAGAAAGAAAGAAACCTAGCTTTTGGTTACAAAATATAAACTAGGGAGAAAGTATTTACATTTCAAAAGAAAAATCCATTGTAAGTTTAGTAAGTATATTATAAATATTGCTTAACTTTGTTGGCTTGTCTACACATGTTAGTGGATTTGGTGTAACTGCACATCCTTTTATATGTTTTTACTGATGCTGCTTCTGAAAACTGATCTTAGAACTTATACTCTAAGAATGGGCAGCACCTTGGAATGGGAGTTAAACGAAGAGGATTTATAAAAGAAGAGAATTTACATCTCTCCCCCACCTTTGCCCAATGGCAGGACATCAGATAATGGGAAATTCTAATGCACTTGATCAAGACATGCCATATATTTCTACGTGTGTGTGCAAATGTGCACATGATCGTGTATGTAAGGACTGTTAATGTGTCCCTGTGTATATGTTTCTGTTACATTGATTATTAAATAAGAAGATAGGACAGGATCAATTCAAAAATAATAGAAACAATCTATGTCAAGTTCAAAAAAGTTTGTCTGCAGTAAAGTGAGTGTCTGCTGTTGGTCACTTCACTTGAGCAACAAAGGCCAGAGGGGTTGAGTGTTCCAAAGGTGACCACAAATGAGGACAACACTTTTGGTTTTCTTCATGTTAATCTGCAGGAGAAAGCACAGAACAGATAGCAGCCTGTGTGCAGGTGTGAGCTGCTGAGGAGGAGGGTGTAATGCCAGAGGTGTGACTCTTTTAAAACCTTGAGCATTTTTTCTCTGATTTTACAACTTCTATATGTCTCCATTGGGAATGAGGAGAGGGAGAAAAGAGAGAAGAGAGAAGAGAGGAGAGGAGAGGAGAGAAGAGGAGAAGAGAGGAGAGGAGAGGAGAGGAAGATGGGAGAGAAGGAAGGGGGAGAGGAAGGAAGAAGAGGAACAAGAATGAGATGATGTGCTAATTCACTAAAAGTCAAGTGGAGGCTACTACCCAGTGCTTGCAAAGGAGTAGAAGTCTAAGAAGGAACAAGAAGACACCGAAAGTCATGTTACCAAACAGGTTTAGGTTCTAAGAAAAAGTGGCATCAATGGAATAATAAACATTTCTGATGTATCATTAAAATATGAAATGATTGGGGGCTTTTACATTTCAAGTTTTAAACTTCTAAACTAGACATTCGAATAAAAATTTCTCAGTGTTTCACCTTAGAAATCAATTAACCTGTGACTGGTTTAACTTGAGACTCACACCACAAGAGAGAGAGGGACCCCATGCATGGATGGCCAGGAACCAGAAGCTGGATGGCCCAGAGACCCAGGATAGAACCAAACATAAATGCCCCTCCCCAAAAGGCAAAGAACTAACTCATAAGATAGTCAGCTGTATTCATAGATCGGTGCCGAGCCCAATCATCAGCAGAGAGGTTTCCTCACACAACTGATGGGAGCAAATGCAGAGACCTATATCCAAACATTAGGCAGAGCTCAGAGAACCCTGCAGGAAAAGGGGTTTTGGGGAGGATTGTGGGACACCAGAAAAACATGGCCCACAGAATCAACTAATCAGGGCTCATAGGAGCTCACAGAGACTAAAGCTGCAATCATGGAATCTGCATTGGTCTTCACTAGGTCCTCTGCATACATGTTACGGTTGTTTAGCTTGGAGTTTTGTAGGACTCTTATCAGTGGGAGTGGGGTTGTCTCTGACTGCTTCACCTGGTCATGGGACCCTTTTCTTCTTTCTGAGTTGCCTCACACAGCCTTGATATGAGGATCTGTGCTGAGTCTTGTACCTTGTTATACCATGCTATGTTGATATTCCTAGGAGGCCTGATCTTTTCTGAAAGAAAATGGAGGAGGAATGGGTGGGGGTTTCCAGGGAGAATACATCGCTGTACATAAGGAAAAGGATGCTTCATTTCACTGATCTAAGTCTCTATATTTCCTGATATTTGTGGCAAAATTGACCCCTGAGCTCATGGTTGCCCTGCAGAGGCAGACCAAGCAGAATCAGCATACACCACAACATACAAAAGGATGACTCCTAGGCAAAAGGGAAGTGTGCAATCCTTCACAATTGACGCAAGATCCCTGCTCCCCTCTTAGAATAATTGTTGGCCTTCAGATGGCCAGGAAGAAGAGGCAGGTGTGCCTATATCCTGCACATAATGCACTGGAACTGAAGAACTGCTGAAATTATGCCTCTCGTGGACATTGACTAGAGCCACTGTGATGTTGCCTTCCTATGACTCTGTGTGGTACAGGATGTTGTCCTTGGAAATGAAGCATGAATCTGTAAGACTAGTAAAGCAACACATCTGAACATGTAAAGGGAAAGGAAGCATTTTATAATAGTGTTGCTGTCTAGATTCATTTTATTGGGATAGCAATAAAAATGATCAAGTTAGTTTCTTAAAATCCTGTTAGCACAGGAGGATTCAGGACTAGATATGAATCATTTATTATTACCAAAGAGTTGTCATTTTCTTTTAAAGCTTCTTTGGGACACCTTTTGCAAAACAGTCTAACAGGGAATTTTTTTTTTATTGTGGTAATATCATAATTTTATTTATTTTTCATTTTTAATTTTTTAATTTTTTTAATTGTTTTATTTATTTACATTTCAAATGTTGCTCTCCTTCCTGGTCTTCCCCTCTTCAAGATTTCTTCACCCCATTCCCCTTCTCCTTTGCCTCTGAAAGGGTTCTTTCCCACCCACCTACCTACCCATCCCCGCTTCACCACCCCCAGCATTCCCCTACTTTGGGGCATCAAGTCTCTACAGGATTAGGCACATCCTCTCCCACCGAGACCATACAAGGCAGTCCTCTGCTACATATGTGCCAGGAGCCTTCAACCAGCCCATGTGTGCTCTTTGATTGGTTGCTCAGTCTCTGGGATCTCCCAGAGGTCTAGGTTGGTTGATACTGTTGTTCTTCTTATGGGGTTGCCATCCCCTTCAGCCCCTTTAATCCTCCCCTAAAGCTTCCATAAGGGTCCCTGACCTCAGTCTAATGGTTGGCTCTAAGTATCTGCACCTATCACAGTCAGCTGCTGACAGAGCCTCTCAGAGGACAGTCATGCTAGGCTCCCAGCTACAAGCACAACATGGCATCAGTAATAATGTCAGGGTTTGGTGCCTGCTACTCATGGGATGAGTCCCAAGTTGGGCTGGTCACTGAATGGCCTTTCCTCCAGTCTCTGTTCTATTTTTGTCCCTACATTTCTTTTAGACAGGAACAATTCTGAGTCAAAAATTTTGAAGATAGGTTGGTGAGCACATCCCTCCACTGGGAGCCCTGTCTATCTACTGGAGGTGGTCTCTTCAGGTTCCATCCCTCCACTGTTGAGAATTTTGGCTAAGGTCAACCCCTCTGGTAGTTTCTAGAGCTCCCCTCAAGCTTCCAGCAGCTGCATATTTTCATTCAGAGAGAGGGAGGGAGCTGGGTGAGAGAGGGGCTGAGGAGGGTTTGGAGGGCAGGATCAGGTATGGGGGAAGACAGGAGAGAAGCCCAGACGGTCAGGAGAATGAATGGAAATGGTGCACATGTTATCAAAGAGAAAATATACACAAACTCCTATGTCGTGTTCATTTAAAATAATTATCTGCTACTTGGAAACAATTTTAACTTCAAAAGGTAAAGTACTTAAATGAAGCCACCCCTTTGCTGTTACCTCACAAGCTGTTGCAGAGAAGAAAAACCACACTGGTTAATTGCAGTAATTTGGGCAATTGTTTTTCATGAATGGATTTCTATACAGAGTAACTGCTGTGTGTTTGTATTGTGTACAGAAAGAAAAAACAACAACTAAGAAGAATAAACTTCTTTGGTTCTCCAAATAAGTAACTCACCCTAGAAACAGAGATAACCCTGATTTTCCTCAATAAATGGCAGGAGTAGGTGTGAATGCAGTTTTTTCTGCAGGAGGCTCTACTCAGTTGTCTCTAACCTGGACCCGGTGCCTAAACCAACCTTGATGACCTGATTCAGGCTCCAAGGAAGAAAAGATGACAACTCAGATATATAGAAGATACGTCTTGACCTAGAGAGATGACTCAGCACACAGGGTTAATTCCCAGCACAGACATGGTGACTCACAACTGCCTGTAACTCCAGTTCCAGACCCCCTGATGCTCTCCTCTGGTCTCCAGGGCCACCACACTCAAACATGACACAGAGATATCCATGCAGGCAAAACAGCCATACATATGGAATAAATTAATTAATAGAAAAATTGTAGAGAAAACGTGCCATACTTGAAATATTTGGGGAAACATTCAAATTTCCTCCAGAGGTACTAGCATGAAGAAAATGAAAGGGCAATTGCTGCTCACTTCTTGAGTTCTTAAGTAAAGTTCTTAAGTAAAAATAATGAGTTTGAATTGAATTTATAGTTGAATACAAATAATTAGAATTTCTAGATACATCACTAGATTAATTTACTTAGTATACTTGTGTTTGCACATGCATGCATTCCACAACACAGGTGTGGTGGTGCCAGTACAACATGTGGGGACTAGTTCTCTCCTGCCATGCCAAGAATCGAACTCGGGTCCTCAGACTTGGTTACAGATTCCTTTACTTGGTGAGTTATCTCACCAACTAGACCCTGAGTTGGTAAAGAGAATGGCAGGTCTGTTTGATAGTCTCTTAGCACGTGGCAGTCAGCAATACCAACAATAGTTGCTATTCACACAGTAGTACGTCCTCAAATTAATGAATACATACAGTTGAAGTTTTGGTTTTGAATCTTCCTCTTCTTTGTCATACAAAGTCCAGAGGAAAACACTGGTCCAAACTCCCTCAGTATGAGGGTATTCACCATGAGCCTGCATGAATAACAGAAACTTCTTAGATTACAACTCTGCTCCTCTCCCCTCCTGTAAAATCATTCCCCTCTCTTTTTTCCTAGCAAAGTGCTCTGTAGATGTCATGACATGACCGTTGTTTTACTTATAAAATATAGTACTAATGAGAGAAAGGCCACATATTTAATCTCTGGGTGGGCTACTTAACTCTGTTATGGTACATGACCACACACTTTATCTTAACTAGGGACTTGGATTTAGCAAAATATCAATTTGGTTAAAATTTATTCCAGAAAATATTCCAATGCTCTCGTTTTATTCCGGGTCAGTGGTTTTCAAAAATATAGGTTTGGTTTCTGTTCAGAAGTTCTCACTGGGTTTTAAAACAACTGAAAAATGTTAGCATTACCTCTCTGTAAACGATGAGCAGTTCAGCTCAAGGTTCACTTAATCAGAAGTCCATTTCAACTTTGAGCATAAGTTGAGTTTACACTTGGCAAAGACTCAATTCTCAGGTTCAAAACTTACAGCAAACAATGTCAGCGATGGATGTTCCATAACCTGCTCAACAGCCCTACCCATCTAGGACCAAGTAAGTGTCCAAATACACACAACTACAATGGCATTTCTCCTTCCAACTACTATGGCGTGAAACTACAAAAGGACACAACCGACACATTTAGGAAGTGAAGCCATGCTGAAGAAGTAAAGCAATGAGCACTGGCTTTGAGGTTTTATAGTCTAGCCTTGATTCTCATTCTCTCCCTGCTTCCTGTACATGGGTGGAATGAGAACAGCCAGAGGTCCACTCCTACACACCCTCTCTATCCCCCGTTCCTTTTCTGCCATGTCTTCACCACCATGGACTCTATCCCTCTGGGATAGTGAGTCAAAAACCAACTGGTTCTCCTTTAAGCTGCTTTTCCTTGGGGTATTTTATCACAGCCACTGTGGGGGGTGGGTAACTAACAGTAAGGTCATAAGTCTCAGGCAGAGACTAAGGAGTAAGCAAGTGCAGCCCAGGAACAAAGGAGAGAACTGAGCATCTCTGAGCTAGAAATAGATGTGGCTTGTAAGAGAGAAGGTTTGAGTGCCTTTACCTAAAGGGTCCCCTTGTCTCACCAGAAAATCAGAGAGAGAGCACAAAGACCCTACTCATTATGGTAATCAGATTTTAAGTTGAGTCATGAGGGAAGAGACAGTTATGGTTAAAAACCAAACAGTCTTGCGATGCGTAAATGATCTCATATTTTCCAACTTAAATGAGGAAAACATTTCTTTGCATACTTTTCCAATTCTAAAAAACTCTTCCTATTTTCTCCTAATTGAACTTTCTTGATGATTAGTGAAGAAAGGGGCTCTCTCTGTGATAGTGTCAACCTGTAGTGCTGCCCCTTTCATGACTAGAGCATGCCATGCCTGTAACCAAATACGGAGGCTTTACGGCATTTTGATACCATACGGCTTAAAGCTCTGGTAAGTAGTGTTCACTCACATCTAATAGAAATGAAGGAAGCCTCCCTCCTTCCCATGGACAATGGAACTTTTCCCCTTCTCTGCGGAGATTTTATGAGCACCTCTATGGAGGTGTTTTAAAGCCTCTGTCATTGATGATGTTTTCTTTCCCATGAGCCCTCAGGAGATCCTTTTTATTGCCCAGTTGAATAAAGTGAAGGTCACAGAGAGCAAGTGGCTTATCCAAGTCACACAGATCTAAGTTAGACATACACTGACTCTGTTCAAGGTCAGCTGACTCCTCTACTTTCCAGGCACTGTCCTCTCTTTCTCTCTCTCTCTCTCTCTCTCTCTCTCTCTCTCTCTCTCTCTCTCT
>JADRCH010000057.1:7782807-7828199 GCA_019843965.1 Rhynchomys soricoides
CTCTCTCTCTCTCTCTCTCTCTCTCTCTCTCTCTCTCTCTCTCTCTCAACTCCAAACAATTGGCAAGAATAGCTGCTCATGTGTTAGTCGTTGATCTTATTGTGCCTGTTTTACTCTGTTTTGTGGAATCAGTACCCCACGTCCCAAGAACAACGTATGACTACCCCATTAGCAAATTTGTTAATGTGGACATGCTGTGCTCAGTCACGAGGAGGCTAACTCAATTATCTTTCTTTTGATTTGTTTTTGGTAGGGATGCAGAGGATTTCTGCTTGTGGTTAGCTTTACAACATGTTGTAAATATCAATATACTGCATATTAGCTGTCTAAAAGGAGCCTTGGTATTTCATATGCTTGTGAAGAAATGGAAATTTCAAGCTATATTAGTACTATTAGTTTAACTCTGAAAGCCACAACCATGCAGCCACCAAACAGCTCCTTTAAGATGTGGAAGCTTATGAATGAAATAAAGATAAATGTATGCATGGAATTATCAAACAGTAGGCGTCACTAAAACTTTGCTTTGGTACCCTTAGCAGCTCGAGGAAGCCATGTGAGAGAGCATTCTTGATTTGAGACAGGGTCACATATAGCCTAGGTTTAAATCCTCTGCATAGCAGAGGCTAGCCTTGAACTCCCGATCCTTCTGCTTTTCTCTCTTCAGTGTTGAGATTGCAAGTAATCACCACTATTTTTAGCTAATAGAACATTCCAGTAATAAGTGATGCTTTCCTGATTTTCTTTCTTCAAGACATTAGAAACCTTGATAGGAATTTTAAGGACGAGTCATGGGTAAATCTCTGCCTTGAAGCATTATAATATTGCAGCGTTACTAACTGACAGTGGATACACTCATAGTAAAAATTTCAGCTAAGTTACTCATTTTGAATTTTTTTTTTAAATTTTGTATCTATATGTTTTGCCTGCAGCCATGTAAGTGCACTTAGTGTGTACTTGGTGTCCTCAGGGGCATAAGATCCCTGGAATTGGAGTTTACAGATGGTTGTCAGGTCCTATGTGGATGCTGGCATTGGAACCCGGCTGTGTCCTTGGTAATAGCAGCAAGGGCTCTTACACATTGAGCCTTCTCTCTAGTCCCAACTATGTTAGATTTAAATATTTAAATGTTCATAGAAAATTTAATTTCCATGTTTTTTTAAACCCTTTCATTCCCTATGAACGAGCTGAGGAGCTATCTCATTTGATAGAGTCCTTGCTTTGCTAGCACGGGGACCATAATTGGATCTCTTGAAGCCATATAACAAAAAGATCTGTGTAGTGGTGCATGCTTGTAGCCGCAGCACTGTGGAGGGAGAGTATATTTAAAATGTATTACCACACTAAGACATAGAGTGAATTGAAATAACAAACAGCATTAGGTTTCCTCTGTCTCTGTCTCTCTCTCTCTCTTTCTCTCTCTCTCTCTCTCTGCACATTTCTTGGTTCAACTCTTTACATATGGAGGTCAGAGGACAACCTGGTTGTCAATTCTCACTTTCCACCTTGAGTCAGGGTCTCTTTGTCTGCTATGTACATTAGATTAGCCATACACCTCCAAGTACATGCCTGTGTCTACCTGACATCTCATCCTAGGAGTATGGAGATTACAGAAGCATGCCACTGTATCTCGTTCTGGGAATCCAAACTCATAAATTCTTATACTTGCCAGGTAGGAACCCATTGAGCCATCTTCCCAGCCCCTAGGTAGTTAGTTTTGATAACAATGTCTTTCTGCCAGCTCACAGTGCCCACTGGGAAACACACACCTTGTTTTTCCGAATGACGGATACCAATGAGGAGAGGAGAAAGCATCTCCTGTTCTCTGAATGACAGTGCATTCCTCCTCTGGATTTTTGAATGCAGTGATTCCTCTGCCTGAAATGTCCTCCACATCCAAGCTTCTTCACAGGGTTGCTTACTTGCCAGCTTCTCAGAAGCAGCTTTCCGATCCACTGAGTCTGACCCTGCCAACACAGATCCACCAACTCTGACCTCACCTACACTGCTCTTCTTGACGTGTGTTGCTCTTGTCCACAGCACAATTCCCGAGGCTATACCCGCTCACGTGTTTCTTTCCTTTTTATGGATATCTCTCCTCATGCAGGATGCTTTCCGTTCTCTGTGCTCCCTCAACCACCAAATTAGTTACTGACCCAGAGCAGATACTCAACAAGACATGTATTTCATCTTTTTATACCATTCTCCTTCCTTTTTGTTTTACTGTTCCGTTTATTTGAACAAATCCTGCATGAATGATTCCATTTACCTGGTAATGTACTAGGAAGGGGCAATAAGAAATGGTGAAGAGCGGGCTTTGCCATTTATGAATCATGATCCTGGTACTGGGTGTAGTAATTTATTCTGAAAACAGCATGGAGGAGAACCAGAGCGGAGGTTGTGAATGGCATAGAAGTTAAAAGTGTCAGAAACCCAACCCAGAGTGCTTAATCACGAGGGAGAATATATTAGTTCACATAGCTAAGTTACAAGTGTCCAGGCAGTGTCCTGGGCAATCAGACTTCCTCCATTCTCCACTTCTTGACTCATCTGTACATTCCGAAGCAGATCCCATCTCACCCAACAGGTACAAAGATGCCACCAGGAGCTATTACCCTACATCATGTTGGCTGCAAAGCTTCCTCTCCAGTCATTGAAGACTCTCATTGCCAAGGTGAAGTCATGACTCTAAACCCATCTGTTTTTACTGATAGATCACTTTGGAGGTGGGTCATTGTATAAGACATGTTTAGCATGAATGTCTTGGGATATTGCTACATTTCAGTTTATCCATTGTTCAATTAGACAAAGAGCACAGATCTCCACTCTGAGCTTTGCATGTATACCATCTCCGTATCCATGTATACCATCTCCGTATCTCAAATATTCTCAATTTCTGTACCACATCAGTAACTTTTCAGAGAAACTGTTGAAGAAATGGTAACACCACCTGGACGTGTAAAAGGAATATAAAATTATTCCTCAAGATTCACAAAAGAGGGTTCCAAGCAAGCAATGGGGATTAAATATATGCTAGTTACCTAGATAATAAAAACAATTATATATAAACTAAAATACTGGATTCAGTAAAGACCAATGAGATAGGCAACACACATATGGAACCAATAATAGTATATTACTATTATATACATTATTTATAATATGTATAGATATAATATATGCTATATATACATATATAGTCAATATACATATATAATCTATAATAGTATATATGCTATATATACATATACAGTATAGAAACAATAGTATATGTCATACATGTCATATATAATAGACTATATATAAATACAGTATATTACCATAAGACAACCACAACAGACAATGGAGGCTTAGAAACATAGTCTTAAGGGCAGTGCCTCTCGCTATGGCATGGGCCAGTTTACCAATGCTTGCTCCAAAGTCAGGTCGCCACTGTTTGCCTTCCATTTCCATAAACTGTCTCTTCCCCATTCAAGACAAGTTAAAGCGCTAAAATCTTCTGCGTATCAATAATGCTGAAGTCTGAAGCAATAGCTAAAAATGTGTTAACGTGTATTGCGGTAAGTACTTACAGCCAATGTGTGTTAAATCCTTTAATCTTCAAATGTTAGAAGCAGGCACTCTTATTACCTCCATCCCATCCACAAGGAAATGAATGCCAGAGAGTGTACATGGCTTATTCAAGATCCTAAATGCCAGCTAAGACGCTGTCTTTAAACACTCACTGCTGTTGCCAGAAAACTCTTTTAACTCCCATGTCATGGTGAAGACATCTCAACTTCTCCAGCCCACATTGATGGTTTCTTTCCACACCTTTGCTTATATCTACCATTGAGAAGAACAATTAACCTTTCCTAGTATGCTGCTACCCTTAACCTGGAGCAGACCTAACATAACATGACCTGTGTGCTGTCAAATTTTCTTTTCTGATAGCTTAATGCTTGCTCACTCTGTCTAATCAACTGTGGTGTAAAGTTAAGTAACAGAGCAATGACTTGGAATTTGAATGACCGTCACCCTTCAAGTGGCACAGCTAGGTATAAAATAGCTGATCCAAATGTATACATTGATTAACTTTGGTTATTTAAATGTTCTTTCCTCTGACTCACTAAGACACAACATTTGTTGCCTTTTAAAGCTATAGTACAGCCTCACCTCCTTTCTATCAAAGTACTGTCTTAATGCTCATTCTTGTGTGATCCAAAATAGTAAACATGGTGCTTTTCACAGCTCCTTAAACTGTGGTTCACAACTCATACGGGAGGCAGAACTGAATATAGTAGTAAAAGTTTTCTCAATACACAACTATCAAATATTAATTTGAAATCAAACATTAATGAATCCAAGATGTTTCTGGCAACACTTGCCCATGTTGCAATGTGGGACTTCACCAGAGCCTTTGTTTTGGACACGACACATGCACATTTGGTACTGCATGGGCTGTCACACCATATCACACCACCAAACGCTGCCTGAAGCACTTTGGTAACATTCAAGTTTATGTTTGGTGTGCGCAGTGACTTTATTATACATGTAAAGTTTTCTGCTTATAGAAACCTAATGGTATAATTACAACAACTCAGCCCTTGAGCCCGTGAGAGCTAAACCAGACTGTCTTTGACTTGCCCTGTCTTAGAATTCTTAGAGCTTGATATGTGAATTGCTAACTTGAGTCTCATAAAAAAAAAAAAAAGTTTAAACTATTTTAAACTATTTAAAGTTTGGTTTGGGATCAGGACAGAATTTCCAATAATTTCTGAAAAGGCTGTGAATACACTTTGGCCATTTTATACTGTGTGTGTTCATATGAAATGACTTCCTCAGCACTGATAATTACAAAATCAAAACATCGATCAATATCAATCAATTATTAAAAAGGATGAAGACTCCCTGTGCTTTGCAGTACTGAATATTCAGCCATGATTCATTTTTTTGTCAAAACAAATAGGCGCACCCATCTTGTTAGCATGCATACTCACTCTAGTCTTTAGTGAGTGGTTACTGGCTGGTTTTGTGTCAACTTGACACAAGCTGGAGTTGTCACAGAGAAAGGAGCCTCCCTTGAGGAAATGCCTCCATGAGAGCCAGCTGTAAGGCATTTTCTCAATTAGTGATCAAGGGGGGAGGGCCCCTTGTGGGTGGTACCATCTGTGGGCTGGTAGTCTTGGGCTGTATAAGAAAGCGACCTGAGTAAGTCAGGAGAAGCAAGCCAGTAAGCAGCATCCCTCCATGGCCTCTGCATCAGCTCCTGCTTCCTGACCTGCTTGAGTTCCAGTCCTGACTTCCTTTGGTGATGAACAGCAACATGGAAGTGTAAGCTGAATAAACCCTTTCCTCTCCAACTTGCTTCTTGGTCTTGATGTTTATGCAGGAATAGAAACCTTGACTAAGACAGTGGTATAGTTATTGTCTTAGTCACCAGTTATACAAGAATCATTTTGAAATACACTTTTTTATGATTTATTGCCAGTGATATTTGACTCACATAGCTATTGTATGTGTCCACCTACCTATGCTCAAGAGAAAAATTCCAGGTGAAAAAGGAATGATGGATGAAAAAATCTTCTATGAAACAGCCTACAGTGCTTACAGTCAATGAGGTTCCAGTTCAAAGATGGCATTGCTATGAAAGAACCTGTCTGTGCCCGGTGTGGTGGTTGATGCTATGGCCATTCAACACATTTTTTTTTCGCTTGTCAAATGAATCAGGAAGTGACTGCTTCCCTGGCAGAATGAAGTGCTAGTGATATGGCTATAATATCCTTTGCTGAAGCTGAGTGTACATCTGTATAGAAAAGTGCATAAAAGATAAAGAACTTAGTTGGAAACAAGAGAATATATTCTGGCTTTTAAAAGTAGAAATGGGCCAGGCAGTAGTGGAACTCACCTTAAATTCCAGCACTTGGGAGGCAGAGGCAGGTGGATTTCTGAGTTTGAGGCTAGCCTGGTCTACACAGAGAAACCCTGTCTCAGAAAAAAAAAAAAAAAGTAGAAATGGATGTATTCAACTCTATAGATGTTATTAATGGTGTGGTGACAAAGAGGACCCAGTGCAGAAGCTGGAGTAACAGGAATATAGCCCAATGCTCAATCAGTCAGGCAACTCTAGGAATGCCCACGCTGCCATTATGGAGTCCGGGAACTGCGGCTTAGTTGTCAGATGTTGGGAAAGGCAACCCCCTCAGAACATCTGCCACTACAGCCTGAAGACCTACCTCAGAGAGTCTCCCCCTCTGCAGCACTCTCTTGCTACCTTAAAGTGCTGTGTGGACGGAATCCAGTCGGAAGAGGAACTGGACTAACAGTGTCTGTCTGGTTTTTATTCGAGTGAAGGCATCAGAAAGAGGAACTTTGAAATCAGATAAAAAGACTTCACAATATGAGAGAAAAGTTGTTCATTAACCTGCCAAACTAACAAGCATCATAACACACCGAGCCTCCACACCCCACTGTGGAGTGGATTTGTCAGAGTTGAACAATAGAGACGGTGAAAAACAAAACAAACTATATCTCGTGAAGCAGGCTGTGATGGTGGTGGAAAGGACAGTGAGGATGACTGCGTGTTCCTTGGTTAAACGCACAGCAAGATTGTAATTTCTGACTGTTGCGACATTTTGTTAACAAAGGAAAGTGTCTTCATTGTTTGGCATGTTTGAAGCTGCAGGCGGAGATTTAGATCTGCCATTCATAGTTAACAAACAAATGTGGCTGAGCACCAATTAGAGTCATATGTCATATGTCATCACGTCAGGGCCTCGGAAGAAATAAGGCATGTGTAATTGGCTATGCATTATCGTCTAAATCTAGCAAACCGGCGAGGTAAAGCCTTCAATTCCAGAACACTTCATGTTTTCAGTGCTCACACACTTAGGAGACTATCCTGACGACTCCATGTCAAGAAACATTTTATTGTGCCGCTGATGTGAATGCCTACGATTTTTACAAGGGTGTTGACTTGGGTGGGTGGTGGCATCTGTCACTCTTCTGCCTGGGAAATGGAACAGTCCTATGTAGATACTTTCCCTCAGTCCTGCCGCTGCCCTCTTAATTAACTGCCACGGATAGACTAATGGAGCAATAAGCATGGAGCTGATTTCCAAGTTCAAAGAACAACTAAAATAATCCCTTTGTGGGAGTGACTATGCCACACAGAAACAGCAGGCAGGTAATGCTGCTAGACAGCCCCTCTGACCTGGTGAAGGTGGCCAGTTCTCTTCCAACAGCCATAAGAAGAAAAGGAGAAATAAGGTTGGGGATTGGGGATGGAGGATTTTCATGGTTTGCTTTATATTGCTGGAGATTGGACCTAGGGCTGCCTGCTTGCTGGGCAAACAGTCTACCACTGAGCCTTATCCCGGGGCAGGTTGCCTTGAACAAATTTTACAGCCCAGGTAGGGCCTTGAAATTTCAGTCCTCTGGCCTCTTATGCGTCTGGAATTACAGGCCCATGCTTCCATGTTCTGTGGAGACAAAAAAAATCATTTATCCACACTCTGACAACTGAAAAGGTTCCCCCCGTTTATTTGCTGGTAGAAGCCGCAGGGAAGTTGGAAGCTTTAGCACTGCCATATCCCACACAGAAAAGAACTCTCTGTGAAAGGGACCATCCTATTTCTTCCATGAGGTAGAAACACTTTATTCCCTATCGAAAGCACACTGGCTAAATTTTACTGAACATGTGGTCTATAGTCTAAGCACTTCTTGTGCATTTATTTAATCTTCATTCCAGCCTTCTCAGGGTAGATACTTTCATTTACATCCCTCTCAAAGGTGAAGGGCATAGAGAAACTAGGCAGCTCAGTGACCATCATCTGCTAGGGCAGGAATTCAACTTTAACTTGGGATGATTAGCTCCAAGTTTTCTTTTCAGTATTGAAGGTTAGGTGAACTAAGCTGAGCTGAGAAAACTTCAGAGCAAAACTATCTGCCATTTGTTTTCCTCCAGAAAGACCAGAAACCAAGCAACCAGTAGCATAGAATAGGTTTATTGTCTTCTCGCAGCTCTGTGAAGGTACACACTAGTGTTTGATTAGAACATCCTGTGGGCTTATTGCTCAGTGAGTGGGATGCTCCAGGTTGCTCCTGGTTCTGAAATATCCTATTGTGTGACCTGAAATTCCTCAAAGCGAACAGAAATCATACCACCGTGGTCACGCCCACAGAGACCATTCTTAACTCATTTGAGATGAAACATTAAGCTAAACGAATCTGCTTTTCTTCTTTCTCACCTCAACAGGAAACTCTCCTTTATTCTAAGCAGAATTTGGCATATGATAGACCAGAGTGGAGATAAGTAGATGAATCAGAAAATAAAAGTTAAGAAGTTAAGCATGCAATCAGAAGTATCTAGATTCTGCTCCAGGACTTAATAAGAGGTTTTTGGTATCTACAACTGAATAACTACCAAGAGTGCATACAACAGGCAAATACCGGTTTGTGTGTACTATGAATAAGCAATTTTGAATGTCTAATCACAGCCATCATACTACATGGGACAGCTAGAGACTAACAGAGAATAAAGGTAAAGAGCAAGCTATTTAATTCAAAAAACAAAACAGGCATAAAACCTGTCATGTACCCATGGCAAAAAAACTCATGGCCTTTGTGACTTTCTGTTTTTACTCTTTATTACTTAAAAACATTTTTTTGTTTTGTTGTTGTCGTTGTTGTTGTTGTTTGTTTTTACATCTATGACACATACAAATCTTATTTTAAAAATATATGTCATGATGGGTGAGCAGCCACAGGATTGCTGAGTCATGTGTACACATATTCCAGGCAAGCCAGAAATAAAAGGGACACCATCAGAAAAAAAGTATAATCAAATCTGCTAGGTAAAACATGGTAGGAGAGAACTAACCTGGGTTCTGGGACAGTTCAATATATCAAAAACAATTTTTTTTATTTCTTTTGATTTTTATTTATTTATTCATTTTTATAATAAAATTTAATTGTTAGAAAATTTTAGAGAAATGTTCCATATAACAGTACAAATCAATACAATACTTCTAATGAACACTTTACCAATAAGTACCAAAGTATAAATTGTGCATAAAATTTTATCTAGTAAACTTATTTCTAGGAATTTATGTTGACAAAAAAAATGTGTGTACTCTGGGATATCTATCACAGTATTATATACAAAGGTGAATTATGAGAACATGTCAAAATTAAATACAGAATTAATAAATTATGGAATTATTTGTAGATATTTCTATAATAATTAAAATGCTATTTTTTGACTAAAACTTGAGAAATCAATATTATCATCCTCTTATACTTTCACATTATAAATATGATTAAAATAAATTATATCTCTTTGTAAAAACATGCAATTGGAAATTATTTCTGACTGATAAACTCTTACAGTTTTACAGGCCATTCACTTTTTCTCCTTTGAAATGACAAAGGAAAGTTGACTTCAGTCAAAAGAACACACAACCTAATCTCATAAATCACACGTTTAATGTTAGTTGTTTTCTGTAGGTTTTGAAAACCTTACTATTGTCACACTCAACTAGAAATAAGTTCACAACTCCTGACTAAATTTAGAGAAAATAAATACTAGTCTTCTAAAATATACAGGACTCACCTCGCTAATGAGAACATAAAACTCAAATACCTCCAATGTCCTCCCTTGAAGATATGTTAGCTTCATTCTGAGCAGAGAGAAACATTCCTTTGCATTTCCCAAGGCTATTACGCTGAGATTTATCAGATACCTATAACATTTGCTGAAGTTACCCCTTGAATATTTCTATTTGACCAGTATGAAGTGTCCTTCCTTATCTTTTTTGATAACTTTTGGTTGAAAGTTGATTTTATTCTATATTAGAATGGCTACTCCAACTTGTTTCTTGGGACCATTTTCTTGGAAAATTGTTTTCCAACCTTTTACTCTGAGGTAGTGTCTGTCTTTGTCATGAGGTGCCTTTCCTGTATGCAGCAAAATGCAGGGTCCTATTTACATGTCCTGTTTCTTAGTCTAAGTCTTTTTATTGGGGAATTGAGTCCATTGATGTCAAGAGATATTAAGGAAAAGTGATTGTTGCTTCCTGCTATTTTTGTTGTTAGAGGTGGTATTATCTTTGTGTGGCTATCTTCTTTTGGGTTTGTTGAAAGAAGATTACTTTCTTGCTTTTTTCTAGGGTGTAGTTTCCCTTCTTGTGTTGGTGTTTTCCATCTATTATCCTTTGTAGGGCTGGATTTGTGGAAAGATACTGTGAAAATTTGGTTTCAACATAGAATATCTTGTTTTCTCCATCTATGGTAATTGACTGGGCTGGCATTTGTGTTCTCTTAGGGTCTGTATGACATCTGCCCAGGATCTTCTAGCTTTCATGGTCTCCGGTGAGAAGTCCTGTGTAATTCTGATAGGTCTGCCTTTATATGTTACTTGGCTTTTCCCCCTTACTGCTTTTAATATTCTTTCTTTGTTTAGTGAGTATGGTTTGGTCTTCTCATTATGTCCTGGATTTCCTGGATGTTTTGGGTTAGGAGCTTTTTGCATTTTGCATTTTATTTGACTGTTGTGTCAATATTTCCTATGGTATCTTCTGCACCTGAGATTCTCTCTTCTATCTCTTGTATTCTGTTGGTGATGCTTGCATCTATGGCTCCTGATCTCTTTCCTAGGTTTTCTAACTCCAGGGTTGTTTCCCTTTGTGATTTCTTTATTGTTTCTATTTCCATATTTTAGATCCTGGATGGTTTTGTTAAATTCCTTCCCCTGTTCGGCTGTGTTATCCTGTAATTCTGGATTTTGTGTGTGTTTCCTCTTTAAGGGCTTCCAGCTGTTTACCTGTGTTCTGTATTTCTTTGAGGGAGTTATTTATGTCATTTTTAAAGTCCTCTATCATCATCATCATCATGAGAAGTGATTTTAGATCTGAATCTTGTGTTTCTGGTGTGATGGTGTATCCAGGACTTGCTATGGTGGGAGAATTGGGTTCTGATGATGCCAGGTAACCTTGGTTTCTGTTGCTTATGTTCTTGGGCCTGCCTCCTGTCACCTGGTTATCTCTGGAGCTACCTGCACTCCCTTTATCTGAATGGAGCTTGTCCTTCCTATGATCCTGGTTGTGTCAGAACTCCTCAGAGACCAGCTGTCTCTGGGATCCTGTGATTCTTGAATCCTGTGATCCTGAGATCTTGATGTGGCCAAGCTTCTGTGATCCTGTGATCCTGTGATCCTGTGATCCTGGGCTTGTGAGAGCACCTGGGAGTGGAACTTCCTCTGGGTGTTGTGGGATTGACTGAGGAGTTCTAGTCCAAGGTCTGCTCAGGGCGATGGCCCAGACAGGAAGGAACCCTTGCTACTGGTACAGCAGGGTTCCTGGGTCCCTGAATCGCACTGATCCCAGTTACTCCCGCTGTTAGGACAGATATTGTATTCTCCTCACCCCTGAACCTATGATCCTCGGTGTGGAGCTTCCTCTGGGTGTTGTGGAACTGGCTGAGGAGTCTGTGCCCAAGGTGTGCTCAGGGCACTGTCCCAGACCAGAAGGAACCCGTGCCACTCTAAAAACAATTTTTAAATCATATTTATTTGTGTGTGCACATGTGTATGTGTCATGGCATGCATGACATGTAGAAGAATACAATTTGGAAGCTGTTGGCTCTCTCCTGCTACCCTATGGCATGCAGGGATTGAACTCAGGTCATCAGGCTTGGCAGCAAGCACCTTTACCCACTGAGCCATTTTTCTTGCTTCCTTTTGTTATTTAAAATTCAGCATACAAATTACAGTGTCTCATCAGAGAATTTTCTTATGTGCTTACTTGTTTGCATTTGCCCCTTCCCTACACTGACTCCGTCTCCCTTCCCAAACTCTTCCCTTCCCCCACTGCTGTGTTACATACAATCAACCACCATCTTCTGTTATTTTGCTTTTCCCTTAAGCTATCTCCTTTCCCTCTCATACCCCCTTTCTAGCTCCATTACTTGTAGACACATAAAAAATAGAATCAGAAGTTTCCATTTTGGAAAAAAAAGCATGAAGTAGTCTAAGTCTGATTTATTTCATTTAATATAACGGTTTTTCAGTTCTGTCTATTTTCCTACAAATGTCAGGGTTTAATGTAACTAAAAGTAATAGGCTGCAGACTTGGAGCAGTACTCACTAGAACTATGGTGTAAAGTCTGAATAGTTTCCATGAAAATGTTTTTGTGTTTGAATTATTTTATCAAGCTCATGTATTCCTTTTTTATGTAGTAGAATATATCTACATATTTGTACAAATGTGAAGGCACACATATGTATACATACATATATTTACATACATGTACAAATGTGAATGCACACATATTTATATACACATATTATATAGAGATAAGCCTAATTAGCTTGTCTGAAATGTACATTTGCTCTAAAAAGGGTCCCATTCACCACAAAAGAGCAACATCTACTTATTAATTATCAACTATGGACCAGCCCTGGAGTTTGATATTTCTGAGAGAAGACTGAGTTTGTGCTATGCAGTTCCAGACTCAGAAAATCAAGAATGGCTCGAACAGACAGGAGTGGCTCAGGGTTTCTCAAAAGGATAAGGTAAAAAATTAGGCCAGGGTCAAAATACCCAAAGAATTGGTGGATCCTGCAGATTTTCTGTTTATATAAATCACATTGGGTTACTTTACTATATTAGAACTTAACACCAAAAAACAGGTACTTTAAAACATTTATTTAAAAAATCATAAATCCACTATATATAAACATTGTTATAGAACAGAATTTTACTCTTTCAAAAATGCAAATAGTAATATGTCAAACAACAGCACTATCTTATGTATGTTTAACATTATCTTTATGAGATTTGCAAATCTCATAATACTCTACTCCAGGAGAGATATCTAGATTCTTACGTATACATTAACTGTGATGTGTTACTTTGTGAAACTTTAGGGAAACTTCACTGAGCACCACTGGGCAGCTCAGAGGGAATGGCCAGAGGATGTTCAGAAGTATCCACCAAGCCTCAGCTTGCTGCTATGATTACTCCATAGGGAATATATATGGAGCATAAAGGCCATCTTGGATGTGAGAAGTTATGAGGGCAGCACTAAGAACATAGTCACAGGTGTGAGATATGTGCATAGGTTGAGGGTAAAATGAACAGACTGCTTTAATTTGTTGTAAAGTATACAAGTCAATGTGATGGTTTGTATATGCTTGGCCCAGGGAGTGGCACTGTTAGAGGGTGTGGCCCTGTTGGAGTAGGTGTGTCACTGTGGGTGTGGGCTTAAAGACCCTCATCCCTACCTGGAAGTCAGTATTCTGCTAGCAGCCTTCAGATGAAGATGTTGAACTCTCAGCTCCTGCTACACAATGCCTGTCTGGATGCTGTCATATTCCTGCCTTGATGATAATGAACTGAACCTCTGAACCTGTAAGCCAGCTCCAATTATATGTTGTCCTTATAAGAGTTGTCTTGGTCATGGTGTCTGTTCACAGCAGTAAAATCCTAAGACAGTCAGTATTTTGCTTTAGTACAGTGAACAGAACCCTGAACATCACACATGTTGGGTGAGCTCGTCTGCCACTTAGATGTGTCTTCAGACTCCAAAGGACTCACAGTTTTCTATCTGAGATACTCCCATGGATAAAGTTGTTTCTTACTTAATAATAACAATAATAACAGTAATGGTTCATTTGAATTAAATTTATGTTTCAAAATTGCTGTTTACAATTGTTTGAAGTGCAGTTCCCTGAAAGCAGAGCTTGAGGCAAATATTCCTTTTCTGTAATTTACTGGAGGAGTGGACTCAGATGACGAAGAGTAAGGGGTCAATGAGTGTATGCCATCATGTGGGGTGGGGACTTGTTTCAGTCTTACACCCTGTGATATGTCCCACTGCAGTTCTGTGGTTATCTATTTGACAACCGATAATCGACTAGAAAGAGGCATTTTGAGATGTTTCCTATTTCCTTGGCCTGTGGTCATATCTATGCCTTAATCAAAACAATTGATATGGGAAGACCCAGCCTACTCCAGGTGACACCATTCCCTAGACAGAAAGTCCTGAACTGTATAAGAGTGGAAAATCTTATTCACTCTTTCTTCCTGATGCTGGGTATGATAGAGTAGTAATCTCAAAACTCTTGCCACTGTTACATCCTCACAGTGGTGGTCTATAACCTGGAATTGTGAGATGAAACAAACCCCTTCTCCTCTAAGCTGTTGTTTTATTTTTTGGGGGGGTCAGGTTATTTTTGTAGCAAGGGAGATTAAACTAATTAAAGAGTTTATCACAAGCCAGACTTTTGTACCCTCCAGTCATCCCAAATTGAACAATGTCTAGGAAATGTATTCTTTGGCACCAAGCACCATGCGTTAAGCAGAGGGAAACTACACAGAGAAGAGGGTGACTTGAGTGGCTACCAACTTGAGTTTCCAGAGTTTTAGTGCCACCCATGTCCATAAGTCAATCCAAGGCATAACCAACAATAAAAGGCACAGCAAAGAGATTTGGTTAATTTGACCACATTAGAGAGTACCACTAAAGGGGTTCAGGGACTGACTTCATGTTTCTTGTCTCTTTGGGGCACAGGCATAAGCTTTAGGATTAGATAGGGGGAAATTGGGGTGGCGGTAAGAGGTCTGTATAACTAAGCATTCTTGGTCAAGATGCAGTCTGGTTGATCGTCATGGTTCTTCAAGGTGATTCAAAGATGCTATCCTTTCTGCAATTGCTAGGCAAGAATATCTGGTTGGTTTCCAAAAGACGATTGTTTCTACTGTGGGGTGTAGCCACTTCCTCATACATGAATGCTTTCATCATGTGTTTAGACTCATCTTTCCTTTGAAAATTCCTTCTGGAGATAAAACACCATAATTCTAGAACTATCTTACTGGAGGCTTGACTAGGAACCTGAACAGGACAGAGCTACTCAATTGTGTTAGTTAGGTTCTGTTGTTGTTGTTGCTGTTGTTGTTGTTGTTGTTAAATTAGCATGAGCTACAGTCATTTGGGTAGAGGGGATGTCAGTTGAGGAATTATCTCCATTAGAGTGTCTTGTAGTAGGCATGTCAGTGGAGGTACTTGCTTGATTAATAACTGATGTGGGAGGGGACAGTGTATTGTGGGTGAAGCCACAAGTGGGCAGAATATCCTAGAATGGTTGAGAAAGTAGGCTGAGCAAGCTATGAGTAGCTAAGTAGTAGATAGGCTTCCTCAATAGTTTCCACTTCAGTTTCTGTCCTGAATTTCCCCAGTGATGAACTGTCATGTGGAAGTGTGAGATAAACAAACTCTTTCATCTCCTAAATTATTTCAGGTCATAGTATTGAGCACAGACATAGAAAGCAAATCACGACACTAGTTTCTTCAGAATATAAAGGAAATCAGGGGCCCAGAAAAATACTCAGCACTGTCTACTACATTACATAGACTCAAATACCCAGGGAAATCTTCAGAGTTTTATTTCTCAAAGAAGAATGGCTACTAAGAAATACCAGGCATCAATCTTTTAGCCCTTGTTTTTATGTTTTGTTTTGGTTTCTATGGTGAATAAATAGGCAGAGTTACTTGTGTCTCCCATTCAATGAATAGCCTCTAGAATTGACACTCCAGAGCTTGTCTTCCTAGAATATTGCTGAATATCTAAGGCCACAGGGAGACCTAACTCAAACAAGGCCAATCCTCATTTTCTTGGTTCTCTTTACTGTCTCTGCTTTGACATCCCCCTATTTTGCTGCACCTGGATGCTGAATCACAGGTATACACATGCCCACAGGAGGGCTTCGAGCCAGAAGTTGTAATGGCTACCATGTGCCCAGGTAATTTGGCCTTATGATAAAAATCAGACGTTTTTTAAAGTTCTTTCCAGCCGGAGGCCAGTGCTTGACTTTCACCTCCCCTCATCAAGGGGGAACCTTGGTTTGCAAAATATCTTATTTCTTTGATTTCATTTTGTGGTTTTGAAAGTAGGAAAGAATTCCTTCTAGTTTGAAATTACAGCTAACTACAGGTAAAGAATGTGACTGTGTGTGCCTGGATTCACTAGAGCCAAGGATAATATAAAAAGCCAACCTATGACATTAAAACGTCTGCACCAATTACGGCCATTGTGTCTGGGTCCAGCTCTCATTAGTGAACCAGCCTTACTGAGGGATCTTTGTGTGTGGGCTTGTGTCCCAAGAGAGGGTCATAGAGCCAGCAAACCAGCTAGCATTGGCAGATGGTATGTGCGAATCTGAGGAAAGATCGTGATACTGAGGTCTAGCTTACCTGTGTGCTCACCAGTTGAGAAACAACTAGAATTGTGAGGAATGGATATCTGACATTTTGTGGTGGGCACTGACCTTTGAAAAACAGTGATCTGCGTAATCTGATGTCAACTATTTCCCTGGATGGTGATGTCTATATGACAGACAATGCTCTTCCCAGTTCACAAAACTCCAGAGATGTGAAAGACCTAGAAAGAGCAGTGAAGTAGGAAATAAAAAAATATATATATTAATGCATTCCTTGGGCTAGGGAGATCATTGGTAAAGTATTTGCCTTGTAAGCACAAAGACCCAAAGTCTACCCAGAGAACCATGAGAAACAGCCACAGGAAGTGGCCCGCTCCTGCAGTTATGATGCTGTGAAGGTGGAGACAGTCATATCCTTGTGGCTCACAGAACAGTCAGTCAGTCTAATTGGCAAGCTCTAGGTCAACAAGAGACCCTCTCATCAAATAAGGTAGACAGCAAGGAATGGTATTCAAGGTCGTCCTCTTGCCATCCTTTGCACCTGTGCAAACACACACACACACACACACACACACACACACACACTCCTACTCACATGCATACACACACACACACAGGCACACAATGCTCTCATACACGCTGTCTCACACATACACACACATTCTCACACACAGAGACACACACATACTCACACACACATACTCTCACACACACTCACATACACAGACACATACACTCTCATACACACACTCACATAAACACACTCACAAACACATACACACACACTCTCTCACAATACACTGTTTCATGAACACACACACGCAGACACACATATGTTCTCACATATACTCTTACACACAGAGAGACACAGACTCACAGACTCCTGTACACACACCCTCACACACACATACTCACAAACACATACTCACACACATATGCTCTCTCACACACACTCTGTCACAGACACACACACACACACCTTACATTTGTGAATTGGTGAACATCAAAACCCAGCGCTGAGTCACTGGTTCTTAAAAGTCTGTGCTTTATGATGAACATTTTGCTGCTCATTTATTGGTCAGAAAATAAACTCAAGGATGCTCCATAGGGCTGCCATCTTGCTTACATGTGTGTTTGTAACATAGAACTCATTTTGTAGACTTTTAATTATCTTGCTTTACGTGTATAGATTTTTCTGCCTGCATATGTTTATGTGTACTATGTACATTCCTGATGTCTACAGAGGCCAGAGAAAGGTGTTGGATCCCCTGGAACTGGAGTTACAAATGGTTTTGAGCTGTCAGGTGGGTGAAAGGAACTGAACCTGGGTCCTCAGCAAGATCAGCCAGTGCTCTTAACCATTAAGCTTTGTCTCCATTCCTAAACCTTACTTGTTTTATACACTTGCTCTCGCTCAAAATGTTTGACAACTGTCATTCAAGTGATAATGAAGCTCAGTTAGAAGGGTGATGCTCTTTCTCTGTGTGGACTAATGCTCCTCAGCATAAAGAGAAGATAATCATTCTGCCCTCTCACTGGGTCTTTGCAAGGAGGCTACTTCAAAGCTGAATAAATTCAAACAAGCATCCACACTATATGGTCTTCATGCCAGAGACTCCTGTCTGACTTCCTCAATAATTCCCTCCCTCCTTCCTTCCTTTCTTTTTTTCTCCCTTCTCTTCTCGCTTCCTTTCCCTATTGGAAGACTGGAGTGTGTATTTCAGAGTCAGGAAGATTTACCAGCCAAAGCAAACTGTGGTTGGAAGCTTAACTTGCTGCAAATAATCAATTAAAATGGAAACAATGTCCCCAAGAAGCTTTGCCAGATATTCCCACCCTGGAGCAGATTCCTGTCACCTCACACCTTGATTATTGGTGTGGCTCCCAGCTCAGTCCCTGATTGCAGTCCCTCCTCACGGGACTCCAGTCTGCCCACATAAGCCAAATGAATGCTTTGAGTATATTCTTATCATCACAAATTCCCCTGCTCAAAATTACCTGGATTTTTTTCACCTCCAGGTTCAGTCTGAACTCCATAGCTGAGTATGGATACCCCACATCTTATGTCAATGAACTGGCCAAACGCATCTTTGGATGCTCTCAACTTGTGCCTTTTTTTTGGGGGGGGGGGGGTCTATATCCCTGTGGCACAAAGAGACTGTGATAAGGAATTCAAATAAAAGCTTCAGCAGTGTCCTGTAAGGTCTTCTAGCAAACATGGACATGGCTGCTCTAGCAACTGAACGGATGGGAACGCTTTCGCGTGCACTTGTATTTGCCCTTGCTTTGCTCCCATAAACATGTACCTTTTTACCAGTCAGCTTTGGTTCTGCTCTTATCCTCATTTTAGAAGCAGAGAGCCTTTTGAGTTAGATACTCCCTGGGGGATATTATTATCTCTGATCAACGAGAAAGCTCAACTCCAAGAAGTTACTCAGTAGACCCAAGGCCGTACACTTTATATAGCCGCTCCACTCCCCACCCTGTCCCTTCATAACACCTAGCTACTAACCAGTATGCTCCACGGAGAAACCAGACCTAGCACAGGTACATTACTGAAGCTAGGCCAAGTTGAAAGCAAACACATTGGAATTTGATCTTGAAACGCATTAACAGTGAGCAGTAACACTGGCTCCCCACCAATAATTCTAGATGCCTGGCTTTGCATTCTCACCTGTGGTGATGTCTGTCAATATCTACAGCCCTTGTGGGGTGGCCAAAGCACTGGTCAGACGTGTCGTGACTCCTATAAGCCCTAAGTCAGTCTATCTATGTCACTCAGCCCCTCCATGTCAAGCAGACTTGCAGATCGGACAGCTCCTGCTTTGCTTTGCTTTACTTTGTGCATGCACTCTGGGTTAATATGCATATGTAAGCTGCAGAGTTAAAAAAGAATAGCAGCAGCAGCTTATTTATAGCTCACTCTGGTCTTTCAAAGCCTCTGCTTCCAGAACCCCTCATATTTTCTGCCCCATGAATTCTTAATGGGTTCCAGTTGAAGAAGTACAACCATTCCACATTCTAACTGAGAGAAGAAGGGAGCAAGAAAGAGGAGAGATAAATATCTATCATCTATCTATCTATCTATCTATCTATCTATCTATCTATCAAACATGTCCCCACCAACTACCAGGGCTGTTATAACTGAACCCTTTTCTTCTGTGTTGGAAAATGTAAGCAAATATGTTAACAGTTAGGCTTGCTACAATTTTAAATCCTTTTAAACATCTTTATAGTAACAGAAACATGTAAGGTGATCTTTGAAGATTCTGTGTCACACAGAATATCTGCATGTCAGTGTTCTAACAAACACCCAAGGTGAGCTTAACCCAGCAAGGTAGGCACATAGCTGGCCCCAGGTTCCTCCTGCAATAACGAGGGCTTCTCTTCGCCACCTCACCTTCCTCTGCTTAAACCCGCTGTGGTGAATAGTACCCTCTGACCTTCCTCAAATGGCTCAATGAATCACATAAGGCTCATAAAAATGACATGCTGATTTGTCAGGAAGTAGAAAAAGAAAGCCCAGAGTTGATCTCAGCTTAGGAATGGTTCTGCTCACTCACAAACTCTTATTCGTTTGATTCTAGAATAGTCAGGTGCTCAGAACTGACCTGGGTCATTTGCAAGAGAAGCCAGTGTTCTTGATTGCTGAGCAATTTCTCTAGCCCCAGATTCTAAATTTAAGCCACTCATTATAATGAGTTGTTAACATGAATATTGTATGTATCCCCCTCATCTTATATGAAAAAAATACTGAGGATTTGGTGAGATTTTTATCTGAAGTATTGTTGAGGTTTAGAATTCTATTATTCAATAACATTTAATCTTGATTTAAAAAATAGCTGAGTCCCACTATGAAGCTGGGGATGATTAAAAATCATAGATATGATACTCATCTACTCTCCCATGTATATATTCATTCAGATGTATAATTATACCTCTGTCACTCTGAGAGAATTTGAAGTGACTTACTTTTTTTTATATGGGACCACAAGATAAAACGTACAAAGTTTTTGAATAAAAATTTAAGTGATGTGATCTAGAAATGGGAAATCTTAAGGGAAAACAGTCAGACTGAGTAGATACGAATGTCTGAGGACCAAATCAGAGCCTTCAGATCTTATCTGAAAGTACAAGGATGAAAACACAGTAATGTTTTCAGAGATAGCAAATAGCAACAAGGAAGTGTACCTAATTCAACCCGGAACATCTGTTAGAGGGAGGGAGGGCTAACTGCATTCCACTGCTTAGAAACTCCTGCAAACAGTTATGTAAGCATTATTTATAGAGGAGTAGAAAGGTCACCACAATCTAGAATCACCCGAAGAGAGTCTCAGGAAAGATTGCTTAGATTGGCCTGTAGGTTTGTCTGTTGAGGATTGTCTTGACTCAACTGCCATAACTGATGTGGAAAGACCCAGCCCACTGTGGGCAGCACTATTCCCTAGGCAGAACCACTGTGGGCAGCATTATTCCCTAGGCAGAACCACTGTGGGCAGCACTATTCCCTAGGCAGGACCATTTTGAACTGTAAGAAATGAGAAGCTGGACTGACTAACAAAAGCAAGTGAGTAGGTATGTACCTGCAACCATTTCTCTCTCTTGATGATGGACACAATGTGACTAGTTGCCTCCAGCCTCTTTTACTGAAACTCTTCCATGGCAATGGACTGTAACCTAGAATTGTGAGCTGAAATAAGCATTTTTTCCTGTTTTCAGTTCTCACAAATTGAAAGCACCAGGTTCTTTATAGTCTATTGCATCCCAATGGCATTAGTGAAGGCTCGGGACTCCCCAGAAGGCCTTCCAGAACTTCCTTAAGGGTTCTTGTCAGGATGTTCAATAACAGCAACAGAAATGAAACCAGGAAAGAAAGAAGGAAGCTATTAGATACAATGACTGAAAGCACTTACTATAGGAATTAATCTCATCAAGGTGTCATGTGAAATATACCCTATCATGTTGGAGACGATGTGGAAACTTTGAGAGGTACCAGGCTGAAAGAAGTGAATCACTGTGGGTAGGCCTTGAAGTTCATGGCCTTGCCTACTTCCTACCATGCCCCTGCTTCCTGGACTAAGCAATTGTGGTGTGGTCATTTCATATTCCTGATGACACAGCTGTGAGCTACTCCATAGCCAGCTTCCCTACCATGAAGGACTGGATCCCCCTCAAGTAGGAGCAGATGTGGGACCTTCTTCTGTTAAGTTGCTTTTGTCTTCTACAGGGGAAGAAAGATGATACAGTAGTGTGCATGATTTTATCAAAAGAAGAAGAGGGTACAGATGTGTGCAGTTAGAAATGGGACTCTCTAGTTAACTTCCATATCTTATCCACATACTTGCTTTGTTGGACATTTTACATATCAGATTGTAAAAACAGCCAAGAATGGTATATGTTGAGATGATTTCAGTTTTTAACAAATGCTACTGTTATTTGGAATGTTCTCTAAAACAATATTCAAAGCAAAACAAAAGCCAAGCCTGGAGACTAGGAGCATGTGCCGTAACACTAAGAAACAAACACTTAAAGGGTCAGATTTACTTATTCCATGCTTGGTGTGTTCTCTGTTAAGGAGCATGTCTTAAAACTGAATGAACATTCCTATCATATAGTTCAAAACGCTGGAGAAATTCTGTCAGTTTGGAACTGACATGGCAAGTCTACCTCACACATGAAGAAAGGGATTGCCAGAGAAACAAATCCAGGGATATAGGAACACACAGATCAGTCTGTACCCTCTGAGCTAAACACAGAAACTGACTAAACATTAAGCGTTGATTTTTTTATGTGATTTATACACACACGTGCATATTCTGAAGAGCCAGACAACAGCATGTATCTGGAACAATCCTTGGAGTCTTCTACTGTTTCATCCTACAGGGGCTCTGATATCAGTAGAAGTCACACTGCAGTTGACACTGAGTGAAAGAACCAAGCTCTTTACAGTCCCATGCATCCTAAAGTCATTACTGAAGGCTCAGGAGTCCCCAGGAAGGGCCTCCAGGAGCTTGGGAAATGTGGGCTCAGACCATCCGAGGCTGACCTCCAGCAGAGGAAAGGCTTCTGTCTGGCAAAATGTCAGCAGCTATGTGGCTCTGTTGGAGGAAAATGAAAAGGGACCTGGGGCATGCTAACCCAGTCTTCACAGCTGAGTCTGCAAGGAATGTGGCAGAGATATTGTGAGGAGCGTTTCCATTTGTGCTAAGGAACAGAGGAAGTTTGGAGCAAAGATTCACATCCTGTTCCAACTCAATGATTCCATGATTCTGTGAAAGCAGTTGGCAGGTTTCAAGGAAATGGCTGACAGACAGGAAGCAACCAGAAGCAAAAGGAGAACTATCAAGAAGCCTGGAGAGTCCATTAATGGATACATAAGTCTCTGATTTTTTGAAATTGGCCATACTTATTGAGTTTCATTCAAAAATCCTGCTCAGTTGGGAACACTTGGAAGGTAATGGGAAATTTTTCCTAACAGTGGACACACCTTTGCTAATGTCCACAAAGAAAGCCAGGAAGGGAAACACTTAGAAGATTTTTTTACAGAGAAAATAGGAAAACTTGGAGGCAGAAGAGGAGGAGGAGAGAGAAAAGAGGAGGAGGAGGAGGAGGAGGAGGAGGAGGAGGAGGAAGAGGAGAAGGAGGAGGAAGAGGAGTAAAAAGAGGAGGAAGAGGAGGAAGAAAGAAAATACAGCAATCAAAAGGAAGAAACATATTATATCTGCTCACCTTTGCTCACCCCTGTCCCCTACTCTCTGCTGTTCTGGCTGTGTTTCAGACTCCTCCGCTGGGTCTAATCAACGGCTGACCACATCTGTTCGATTGGAAGTGTACGTCATCTTGGTTTTGGAATATAGGCAAATATGCACTTAGTTCTTCTCCAAGCCAGAAGCTTGCTCAATGTTTAAGGATTAGGCCAGTGGAGAGCCAGGAAACGGAACAATGATCAGAGCACAAGGAGCTGTTCAGTAGGGAGGATTAGGTTGTTGTCATTGTGGATGCTGGGCTTGCTTACTTCTGTGACCCTTCAAAGAGGGGGATCATCCCACCCATGCAACAGAACCTCACATGAAATGGAATGACATCACTATACAGCATCTACAGAAATCCCTTCTTCTAAGATCTCAAACTGTGCCTCTTAATTAATGAATTAACCTTTATATATTTTTCAGGGAGAGTGTGAAAATTATGCAATTTATTCCTATATTTATTTAAGTTGTGCGTATGGTATATGTTTATACCTTCCTATTTGTATGCACCTGTGCATGTGCAGGAATGTGCATATGTGTGAAGGCTAGAGATCTATAGCAAGTGTCTTCCTTAATCTTTCTGAAATTTGCTTTCTGAAAGATGCTCTCTCACACCCGCCAAACATTAGTTTACCAGGTCTAGCTGCCTAGCCAGCCCCAGGAACCTTGTGGCTCTGCCTTCTCAGGGCTTGGATGGCAGGTATGGACACAGTGCCCAGCTTTGTTTGTACAGAGGTTGGGGGTCCAAGTTCAGGTCCTTAATACATGTGAAGAAACTCAGAGGTTAAGAGTGTAAAGGAAGTTTCTTGGGACAAAGTGCAAAAGTTACGCAATAGGCTGACCTCTTCTTCCGGAACACAAGTTCTGTTACTGTTGCTGTTTTGTTTGCTATTTTTTGAAACATTGTTTTGTTTTGCAGCACAGGCTGAACCTGAACTCAATAGTTCGTCTGCTTCAAGTGTAGATTGCCAGTGTGTCCCGCCACATCCAGCTCTGATGCTCATTAGAATTTATGACCTTTCACAAGTATGATACTGGATTTGAGTGAGGATTAAGTTACCCTGGAGAAATTTGAAATCACAGAATAACAGTGCATCCATTTGACTTGACAAGAAAATCTAAAACTTGTTCCAATATAAGCTCCAACTACTCCAGCCCCTGAGAGAAAGGACCTGAATGACTGGACTTATAATTCTTTCCTATGGAGCGCAGTTTCTACCATAGCTAAGTACATTTCAGGTCCAAGCTATTTACAAGCATTTTGTTTAATATTCTGTACACACACACACACACACACACACACACACACACACAAGGACATGCACCCACAGGCACACACACTTACAAAGAAACCGCAGTGTGTTTGTGTCTAAAACTTCAACTGGGTGTCTCAGCTTTATCATTTCTTTTCTCAACCAAACCAGAGAATTGTGAGGTTAAAGGTTTTCTCATAATTAGTGTATAGCTTTGAAAGTTGCTTTCTTTTCTTTTCTACCTCAGAAACAATATCAAAGAAAAAGACAAGTAAATAGTTTATATGAAGTTCACATAATAGGTTATTGCACAGAAGTAGAGCCCGCATGTAATGTGAGAATGTGATTTTTTTAAAAAAAACTGGAGCATGCTCACAGTAAGTCCAAGGTTTCCTGCACATCTGTGACTCTGTGGGCCTGACACTTTGGGATAAAAGAAGCCAACTGGTCAGTCAGATGACTCGCAAACTGGGTTGACTCTGTCTTGGTTACTTTTCTCTTGCCGTCTAAACCATGACCAGAGGCAATTTAATGAAGAAAGAGTTGATTTTAGCTAATGCTTCCAGAGGCTGAGTCCAAACAGAGGGGGCAGCATGGCAACAGGTGGCCGTGGCTTTTGTTAAGGTGCTTGCTGCTCATGCACAAGGACCTGAGTTCAAGCCTCAGAACCCATATAAACAACCCACAGGGTTTACAACTGTGATCCCAGGCAGGAGATGACAAGTTCTCTGGGGCTCAATGGCTAGCCACCATACTGAATCAATTTGCTACAGGTTCAATGAGAGACCTTGACTCAGAAAATAAGATGAAGAGAAGTTAAGGAAAACACTTGGTGTTGAACTCTGGCCTTTGTGTAACTGCCCATGCACACACACACCACAAACACACAGAGAAAAAAAACAGAAATCTTGAAGATGCATTTAACTTCAGGTACGTTTTAGAACACCAGGACAGAGGTCCGGAGCTGGCTTTATTTACTAATGGGGAATCCAGGATCCAGAGAGCAGCCTGTGACTTATTCTCTCTACATTTTATTAATCTCTCTGGTAAGGGATTCTGGATTATTGTTTAGCACTGGGCAAGATGCCAGAGGTCAGGGGTTGCCAAGGAGGATGGAAACCCTCCTTAGATCAAGGACTCCCAGAAGCAGGCACATAAAAACAAAAGGAGATGTGAATGGGGTGGAGAATGGGTGTGGGACCCCAACTTTTTGCTTTTCTATTTTGGACCGCTTGTGTGGAATCACAGGGGCGGATGCCATTTCAACACTATTGTGAAAGTCACCAGAAGCAAGGTCTGGCTTTTGTTTTTTTGTTTTATTTTTTTGGTTTTTTTTTTTTTTTTTAATGTAGACAAGCCCTAAACAGAAGCTGGACCAGAAAGTGTGCTTTATGGCCCCTCCTGTGAAAGTACAATCTGGAGGCCTAACCTCTCACAGCACTTTGCTTGCAAATACAATGCGAGCATCGTCCAACTCTGCATAACTCAGATTCAGTCAGGACTCCGGTGTGAGTGTATTTGCATTAGTGCTGTTCCTGTAGAATGTGGGATCTTTTCTTTCTCCTCTAATTGAAAACATACTGACTGTATTCTTCCCCACATGTGGTATCTCTGCTGTTTCCAAGCTCTGGGCCCACATCCCTTCCAAGGTCACTCGTCTTCTTTCTCCATCAATTCTTTCCTAGACTCTACAGCACATCTCTCACGCCTGCAGAAAAAAAGTTCCAGGTTCACACTGTGACTTGGACCAGAGACCTATTTTCGAATATACAGTACTCTAGCATGCATGACTCGTCTGTCTAGATGAGCCTTTTTGGAAACACCTGCGAGATCTGTTTAGGTCACCCTTATGTTCCTTTTATCAAAAGCACAAGTGTCTTCCCACGTCCCAGATTGCCTTTTCTGATCCCAGCCTGAATGTGTGCCACTTGAGTGGCCCTCCAAACAAGCAGACATCTGGAATTTTTAAGAATTAAGGGGGTGTGTTTGTGAAATCTTCACTCCATATAATGTCACCTGTGATATCTCCAAGGATTCTGGGAGAGAGGAGAGTTGGGATGAGGTGGCTGGTTCTATTCCCAAGGTCAACTCACCTAGTCATTCATTCCATGCCTCTGCTCCCTGTGTTGATTCCATTATGAGTCTCGGGGTGGGGTTCTTCTCTGAAACATGTACTCCAATGGCTTCCAGACCTCATAAGCCCTGGAATCATTCTCCTAAATGCCTTTCAGCACTCAACCTGGATATCTAACGAGTCTCTCACACTTAAAGGACACAAAGCTGGGCTATCCTACGCCCCACACCTATACCTGGACTCTTATCCACCTCAGAACGTGCCATTACCACGTGTCTTCCTTGGTAGAGCTGCAATTCCAGGAATCATCTCAGATTCTTTATTTCCATCTCTTCCTCACAGAGCCTACCATCTATCTGCTCTCTGTTTTCAAAATACACAGTGAACCAAATCATTTCTCATTCCTTCCCAGCCAGTCATACTCCGTCACCTGGAGAGTAACTGTGTGCCTCCTGCCTACTGTGATCCTACCATGCTTACTTCATACTCAGCTCTCAAGTCACAATGAACCTCTAAAACCAAAATTCAAGCCATGTTCCTCTTGAGGTTTAAACTGCCTAATGAGACCTCTTTATAGTGGAAGGACATTCATACACTTCAGTTGACAAGGTTGTCTGTGGCCATCCCTTCCCTTACATCTCTGTCTACCTCTCGCTATGTTCTTGCTGTTTCTTAAAACATCAGCCATCAAAGCCCCCTGCCTCCAGCCTTAACACAATCTTATTCCACCTCAGGCGATTCGTTCCTGATGTAAATCTCTGGATGACACTAAAAGTACCTTTGTTAAGATTCTATTGTCTATAATTTAGACTTTTTCAGTGCAATATAGTTAGTAAATTTCAATTCCTACTCTGGGGATTGAAGGCAAGCAAATGGCCATTAACTAGAATATACAACCCGTTCACAGGTTATCTTCTTTAGCCTTCGCTTGGTTATAGGACTTAAAACTTTAAGGTATATGGTATAGTCTCCCCGTGAAGCCATCCATTCTCTGGAATCAAAACTCAATTCAGCTAATGCATAGGACATATCAGGCATTCCATCTATGCTTCTAGATGAGATAAGCATATGAGACTTGTCATTTGCCTATGTAAACTTTACAATTGTAAAATACAAAGAACAGCAGTGAAGGCAGCACAGCCTTAGTGCTTGTTATTGTCCATCCTGTGAGTCTGTGGAATAACTGGGTTGCTGCTTTTTCTAGCATGTTGTGGCCATATCCACAGAGAAGATCCCCATTCACAGTGAGTATCCCACCAGTGTGCCTCAGTAAATCAATGGGTGAGGGTTACATTCTAGGAGATTCTCAAGCTATGAATGATGTTTAATAATAGTAGCTTATAATTAAGTGGGGTTGTATATTTGTACTTTCATATATATTTATTTAGCCTGTGCTATATTCTATATAGGTCTACTTACCTGTATGGATAGGATATTTCTCCTTGGATACTAAGCTTCTATAGCTATTGTTCACTTGTGTGCAATTTATTACTTTTTTTTTTTTTCTAGCATGACCAGAATTGGCAGTGACAACACTCACTGTGGTCTTCTGTTTTGTATTATAAGTAAAGATAGGTTTGGAATTACACACTGCTCTTTGTCTCATGTTCTTCCTCAGATGGATGCCAAAACTCTCCAGTTACATGATTCAGCATAGGGAAGTCTGTGAGCAGCACCTCCCTAGCACCAGCTTCTTAGAGCCCCACTCCCCGGATGCAGCTTATTTTACAGAACAAATTCAAGGTATATTTTGGACAAAACTGAGTAGATAGAGCAGGACTTGACCACAGGACTCCAGATGGAGAGGTAATAATCCTAAGCATGTTTTGGGGCTTGGTTTCTATACTTCAGACCTTATAACCTATGGGCTATGATGGGCTGATGCCTGGCTAGTACTATTGGCTGGAGCAAGGCAGAATGAGAAGCTTAGATTTCAGAGCTGACCCCATAAGAAAATATAGCATAAGACTCCTTCAGAACAACAGAGCCATCCTGAAGGAAAGGGTGGTGTAGGTAGGGGAGCATCCAAAGAGAGCTCTAATTCAGCCTATGACTGAATAACTAAAACAGTAGCATCCATTTGCCCATCATTAAATATCTTAGAATCATGTCAAAAATATGAGATACCTGGTTCCTTTTGGCATATTTTCTACATGACTTTGAGGGTCTATCACATCTGAGCACCCTTTCTGAGGTATCTTCCCATGTAAGACACAAGGATGTACTAGTTAGTCAGTTTTGGTTGGCCACAAGAGTAAATCTACTACGTAGGTTGACCAGAAAGCTTATTCAGTGGGAAGTCACAAAGACTCAGAGGAAGTTGCTGATTTTTCTCCTGGATTGTTAGTGGCTGAACACCTTGGTTGTCTGTAGAGAGTGAATTTATAGAATAAACTTTGAGAATCTGAAAAAAAAACCAATAGAATATGTTGTTAAGCAAAAGCCAACTGGTCTTTATAAGAGTTGTAAATGTGAAAGTTAAAAGAAGAGAAGTGACCTGGGGAGTGATTGACAGCTCCCGTCATCATTAAAGTTATTTTCCTTTTAGGCCTACTTCTAGGTCATAGGTTATTGAAAGCTCATGTACTTTTCTTCCTTCTCATATGACCTTACAACCACCTCACTTCTGTTAGAATTGGCAGATGATGGCTCTTTACACCTGAAATCAGGGCATGGGGATAATCTACTTAAGGAACCACAGTCTTTAATTGTTCTTTCCTGGCTGCAATCCTTGGCTGCCCCAGAGTACCAAATCATCAAAATCCATCTCATTTCATCCTCAAATATGTAATCACCGTGTCATCCTGTTCTTATTACCCTGGAGTCCTCCAGAGCAGCAGAATGAATAAGAATTCAATTCACAAGAGGAGGTTAACTGGATAATCTCATGTGAGCAGGGGCTGAAAAGTCCCACAATAGCTGTCACAATAGCTGGAGAGTCAGGGAAACAAAAGACTGCTCTGTCCACAAAACCAGAGCTCCAGAGCAAGAGAGACCAGCTGCTTCTCCTCCTCTAAGGACAAAGGCCACAACCCCCCACCCAGTCACAGAGGTCTAGTACCATGGTGAGGCCCCAGGATGGCAGCTGTAGGCAAAGGCTGGGGAATGGGGAATGGGGAATGGGGAATGGGGAATGGGGATCAAGTGACAGCAAACTTCCCAGTTCCTCTACTTTTTCACTCCTTCACTGGCCTGTTGGATGCTGGGACTCATATCTGTTTTCTGGTGCCCATTGCAGTCTTTTCTGGTCATGCCCAATGACCAGAACTTCCAGTTCTCTAGATATCCGTCAAACCAGCCAAGTTGACAAGCAAAATTAACACCACACCTAAGATAAAATTATCAGTAGATCCTCCAGCAACAAACCTTAGCAAATCCTACCACACAGCCTGAGGAGGAGTAGATGGTGTAAGGAGTGCTTCCTCCAGACGAAGGGAAAGGGGTGGAGGACTTCGCATGTGCCCTTCACCAGATCAGAAACCAGAATTCTCATGACTCTTCAGAAACCAGAAGTGGTGTATGTCTGACAAGTGGGTCAGAACTGTGACTCCCAGCCACTTCTTTAGCCACAGCTTTCAATCCCGAGGCACCCTCCACAGGGTCAAGATGGCAGATGTTGGCTTTCCATCATGCTAGGTTTCTTCAGATAAATAGAATCGAGAGTGTAGGCACACTCACACCAAACACATACCACGCCCACCACCCACACACCAATCATTTATCATATACATATATACCAGATACACAAATAACCGTATGTGCACCAAATATGCATATGCACACAGTATACACGCCAAATACACACATGCACACATGTCATATACACACCAAATATACACACACCAAGTACATGTACATCACACACTCTCATGTACACATACCACACACCATACTACATAATCACATACACAAACCACACATCACACAATAAACAAATACACACATACTAACCCATATACACACCAAACACCAAAGACACACACACACACACTCCCCACAATAAGCATGTCACACTCTCTCTGCTTGGGATAAATGTCTTTTATCTAAAAGCTTAGGGTGGGTGGGGTGGAATGTTTGCTAATAGACACTGAACTATCTTGGGAGATGGATCTAGATGCTAAAAACAGAATCTGAGGCTATTCTTTACATTTAACCACAGTGGAATTTTACACATTACTGTCAGGCAAATGCCTTTAAGTCTACACCGCCATGTGAATTCAGGCCTGGGATGTTCCCATCTGTGACATCTCAGTGCTCAGCTTTTGATTTGGAAAGGGTTGGGACTTCACATTTTCAGATTAGGGATCCTAGTCCTCCCCCACCCCACCCCAGTGCACAAAGTAATGTTGCGGGGGATTATCTCATGCAATTTTGAGGGTTAGCAAGGTGAAATATGTGGCCAGGCTGGCAGGCTGCAAGCTCCTGCAGGATCACATTTCAGTCTCAAGTAGAGTGATTTCTTTGGAAAACACCAATCTTTGGGGCCAAGGTCTGTAACTAATTAGATGAAGCCTATCCTTGCTGTGCTGGGTAACCAGCATTATTCAAAACCCATTGATTTAAATGTTTATCACACCCAAGATCTACCTCCAAAGTAATATCTAGCCATGTAAGTATTCGATCAATAACAAGGCTCCTTAACCTAGCCAAGGAGCACATAAAACCATCACACACACACACACACACACACACACACACACACACACACACATGAGCTAGTAATTTTCATTTACCATGTAGAACTATTGAACTTCTACAAACCCCATCCTTCCCATCTTTATGGGAGGCATAGGAGTCAGAAGAATTGCTAGAGCATCTGGCTAGGAGCATTGCTGCTTTGGACAAAGCTTGGCCTGCTGGGTCCTTGTGCTCCTAGCAGGTGATTTGACTCAGGAAAGCAGGAGCTCTACCATCTGGGTCACAAAAAGTCCAACTGAGGGGACAGTTAGGGCTCTAGTCCTAGTTCTACAGTACAGTTGTCCTTTGAACAGCTTCTGGGCATCCTGGTGTGGGACTACACACACACACACACACACACACACACACACACACACACCACACAAGGACACGGTGTCTCTTCTTTGTGGTATGTCTGCAAGAACTAGCCAATCAATCTGGGCCTGTGTCCCTAAGGGCTGTGACGGATAAAGAGAGGCACCTCATTTGTATTTGGAAGAAGCTCCTAGAGCTGCCTGCAGCCATATTCTCCCTCTCTGTGATAAATACATTGTTTAGGTCTCTCCTCTCTAATTGAAAGATGCAAACAGAGATTATTGTAGCTTAAATGCATAATTAGCTTTCCATTCTTCCAGTTGCCAAACCACCCCTGTTTCCTGCTGATACAGGTCCTATGGCCCTGGAGAAACTCTTGTTTGCTTTTCTCTGAAAGCATAGTTGAATAAAAAGATGTTGTTTCTTTTATGCCTCCCTCCTTTGACAGATTATAAAAGACAACCCTTGCTTCCCTCCCCTCCCCTGCCTCTCTGCTTTCCCCTCCTCCACCCTCTCCTCTCCTTCCTCCCTCCCCTGCTTCCCTCTACTCTACATCCCTTCTGTTCCTCTTTCCTCTCCTTTCATTTCCTTTCCGTCCTTCTTCTCTGAACCAAGTCATAGATTTTAATTATCCTGAGTCAGTTATCCTTCCCTACTGAATAAGGAGAGAGAGAGAGAGAGAGAGAGAGAGAGAAGAGAGAAGAGAAAAGAAAAGAAAAGAAAAGAAAAAGAAAATCTTACTATCTTCAGGTTTCAAAAGAAACATCCTTGGCCATTTACCCTAAAATTCCTTTAATTTCCCGTATCCATCAACTGTGGAAAACCTTTATTTTGAATCTGCCTCTCCATCACTGCTCTAACTTTATCTTCCTTCTCCATTAGCTTCTGGGTCCCCCCCTCTGCCCCCTTCCCCACTCTGGACCAAGATGAGGTAGCTGCCCTTGGAAATACCCTGATAATTTTGTTTGCACAAAAGTGAAGCTCTCCACCTTGCAAGTATTCCTGGAATTCTCTCTCCCCTGCCTCCTGGAGGGAGCTATGCACCACACCTCCTGAAACTCAGAATTAATGATTTCATCAGTTAAGTCAGAAACACCCTGGTTCTTTGAGAGCACATCTTTTCTCAGGCAACATAGCTCCTTTGCAACCGGTGTGCCAGGAAATCATTTCTCCTGATTATGGTTATTTATTATTTCCTTCAAGCAAAGCACGCATCCCATGATAAGCTCCAAAACCCGGAATTAGAGAGTGACTTTACCAAAACAACCAAGAGTCAGCAGCCAATATTATTACTTATACCTTAACAAAAGTCACCTGAGAAATGGCCTGGGATTCACCCTCTCTGCACAGGAAGAGGTGCAATGGAGAAGGGTCTTGTCAAACAAATCACAGGGTACCTTTGCTCTCAAGACTGCCACTCAGGTCAAGATACACTGTCCAGGGAGGCTAACACACAAGCTGCTGGAAGCTTCTGATAGACAGTTCTTCTATTGCAGTTTTAGAGAACACAAATCTGAGGCCGGAGTATAGAACTGTGCCCACTCTGAATTCTCCTGGCCTCTTCTCCAGATCTTTGCTTTACTTACAGATGTCACTATGCCACTAACACCTTTCCTTCTTTCTTGACTAGCAGCTGTGCAACTCCAACCCCTGCCTCTGTCATCAACCTACTCCACATGTCCTTCTCCTTGTGTATGTCTGTCCCTCTGTCTTTTCTCCAGTTCTTCTGAGAACCCCAGTCATATGAGATGAAAGGTTGAAAGCTCTATGTCCATCTGTGTTCACAGACTAGGGCTGAGAAAAAGACAGGAATCTGGGAGACAATACTTAACGAGTGCTGCTTCCTCTTGAGAGACTAAGCATAAGCCAGCATCTTAAATGTATTTCTCAGTAGACTGGAAGTTTGTGAATAACTAAGACAGTTCTACAGAAGTAGAAGAGAGACGTTGGGGGTCAGTTCTGCTCAGCTGAGCTGGGTGACTGGGGCTAACCTTTCTGACTGCACAGCGAATTCTTCCTTAAATTTTCCTCTGTTTCTAGGACAGTGGGACCAGGAGCACAACATAGTTATATAAAACCAGGATTCTATAACACTGAGCTTTATAACCTCATTTACAATCCCACAGTCTTCAACTCAATGATCTGTGAAAAATCTGAAAACTCAAATTCTCTTGCTCATAGTTCAGTGTCAATCCATATTGACTATCAGAAGCTAGCTAGAACTGACATCAGTTTTCCCATAATGTAGAGATTTACTTGTTTCTGCACAGAAATACTGTTTGATATAGGTGCAGTCCAGAACACACCATAAGTTTTATATTCTGTACTATATATGCATTATATTACTTTTTACAGTTTTAACACAATTGGAATATAATTCACAAGTACACCTGGCCCATAGGGTTTTTAATAAACAAGGAGGTTTTATTCCGTTAGTTAGGATTTTCTAAATCAAGTAGAAGGTCTGCCAAAATGAGCTCTCGGTTCCTCTAGTCCAGTGGTTCTCAAACATGTCTCAACATTGAAACCATTCAGGGAGTTTTAATAATCCAAATGGCTATGCTTTAGCCCCAAACAGTTTAATCTAAACCACAGGGGGCGGGCATTGTTTCTAAGTTCATCAGCCAATTCTAGCAGTGACTGAAGCTGAGAAATAACTATTCTGGTTATACCCTGATGACATTCCCTTCTAGTGGAGCAGATAAGTGTCCATCGCAGCCATTCAGTAATTTATTAGTTACTCTACTACAATAAAATATGTGACACAAAGCAACTTAGAGAAAAGAGGGTTTATTTAACAATCCATCAAGACTACAGAAACAGGGAACTCGTGGCTTTGGGATGCTTGAGACAACTGATTGCATTGCATCTCCATTCAGGAAGCAGAGAGATGAACATAAGTGCTGAGCAACACTTACTCTTTTATCTAGGGCCCCATCGAATGTAATGGTGCCATCCACATTTAGAGTGGATCTTTACGCCCTAATTAACTTGATCTAGATAATCTCTGGCAGGTGTGGTTGAAGGCTTCTCCTGCCCACTGCTGATCCATCTGGTTGAGCTGGCAATTGATACTAACTACCATGGATAACTGGTTAGAGGACAGTAGCCTTAGAGGTCAGCTCCCTCAGAGTCAGAAGCTTATGAAAACAGAAGCTGAAACTTCAGGACTCTGGTTATTGGTCAGAAGAATGGGCTCAGTCTTATCTCCGGGCCTGGGTGGAGATATGACATCCAGAGATTCCCAGACACTCATGCGATTACTACATAACCAAGGCTTTTAGTAAAGAACAGGGCCATACCATTGTCCTCTCCCACAGGGGCCAATTTCAAATGGCCAGTCAATCATCTGGACAGCAAAAACACCCTTCAGGAAAGCTGTCTATTCAAGAGACTTTGAAAATAATATAATATAAACTTGCCTAAAACTTCAATTTGTGCCATCCAATTGAATCCCCTTTGAATTACTCTCTTGAGAGTTTGATGTCTTCACTTCCACAATAAAAGCTGTTTATGTTCTATACTACATTCTGGTTTGATTTTTTTTTTTTTCTCTCAGAGATCAAAAGGCCACAGGAAGCCAAGGAAATGAAGCAAGATCCTGGAGACACAGTTGCCTCCTACTAGCAGGTCCTAATAGCAACTGACTACTATGAATGTAAACAGATACAAATCATAACTAGTTCAGATACGAAACAAAAGATCCCTAATGTTACGGGTGGATCTATGTCTTTCCAAAAATATATATTGAAATTGTAATACTCAGAACTGCAGAACAAGACAGTAATAGAAGTGAGGTTATTATGCATGCAACTAGTCAATATGGAAAAATATTGGGTTGTGTTTCTCTTTTAGAGTAATATTTTTAGTATCTTTATAATTATAGAAGAGAGAGTCAGGGGAAAATATAACATGAGAAGATAGCCCCATGTCAACAGATGTAGACACTGGAGCAATGTAGTTACATACAAGGGTTTCTAGAAACTTACCAAAGCTAAGATGAGGTTGGAGCTTTTATTGCAGCTTCCAGAGACAGCATGACCTTGCTGATTACTGATGTCTAAGCTTTAGAGTAAATATCTAATGCTTTAATCCAGCCAGTGTACTGTAAGTGAAAGATGGAGATACACCTTGTGACTGAGAAAGAACCACAGTTCTGGGCGTAGAAAATTGCTAGACCCTGCAGACCAACCATGACTCATGGATATCTAAGCACTGCAAGTATCATCAAAATCTGCCTCTGGCCTCCCCCTGGCACCCTACTCCTTGTGATCTCCACTGAAAGAATTCAGACAGGGCAGAGAGTGCCGTGTAGAAGATGGTTTACTGTAAAGTAAGACACTCTCAAGGGTGAAGATTTGGAGATGTCCAAAGGGACCACTGACTGTCTACATACTTGAGGCAGATTTTACTTTAATTCTAAAGTCTCTAGAACACATGACTTTCCTGAGGTGTGTTTTTAGTCCAGGTAATTGACATTTCCATTAAAATCAACTCCTAGGGAGAGAACAATGAATGCCCCTGATCTTTACAAGAAAAACTACAGCTACATAATAATCACATGATATTCTGGGAAGGTCAGAATGTCATGTCTCCACCCAGAGCCAGAGAAAAAGATGCAGATCCCACACTTCTGGCAGTCAGCAGAGTCCTGCAGTTTTATTTCCTGGTTTCACAGACTTCTGATTTTAAGGGAGGGGCCCATCCAGATGAACTCCATGCCTGATAATACATAATTAGTTATCTCATGGGGGAACACACTGGAGGGAGCCTTTGAGGAAAGGGGAAACAGTAAGTTACTAACTTTATGTCCTCTTAATGTAATCCAGGCACCCATTATCTAGACTAATTAGTTTAGTCCCAAACAACCTTTTGTAGTACATAGCATTTTTGTTCTCATTTTAGCAAAGAGGAAGCTGAGATCCTGTTGATCAAGTAAGTTATTTAAATCATTTATTGAATGACAAGATTATGGCCAAGGATTCGAATTCCATTGTATTTGACCTGTTAGCCCTGCTTTTAACATTAGCTTGAGAGAAAAGCTCCTGGCCCGCCCAGAAATCTCACCAAGGGAACTTTGCTGAGAACTCAGAGGCTCAATTCAGCCAGCCATGGTGTGCCAGTGGGAGTCTTGGTTTTGATGTGACAAGCACAGGAGTTTGGCATCTAGCCCTTACAGCTGCCAAGAGGAATTAAACAGTCTCTGGAAGCCCAGGAAAGACAGTAACTACAATGCCAGCAGCCACAGCAGCAGCAGGAGGGAGGCCCAATTACTACTGGTGGAAGCTTGGGGAAAATTAAAGTTGGTGATGGTTCAAGGTTATGTTGAAATTCCAAATCAGTGGGCTTGCATAACCACGGAACATGGAAATTAAAGCATTAACTGATGTTCGCACTGTTGATGTCGGGACTCCATTCTGTCTCCCTTTTGTCTCAACAAGTCTCATTTCTGCCATGCATCAGCCAACACCAGGAAAGGAAAAAGATGGAGATAGGATAAATGAACATATGCACACGTGCACATTAAAAATACAAGTAAATCAGTAATGGGAGAAATTTAAATATAATAATATAAATAATACAGGTTTCCTGTTTTAGTTCTGCCGTGTCCATTATTAAGTAAAAATAAAATCAGCCCAGTCCATTACAGTGCCCCAGCCAGTTTTTTTTAATACAGTTTTTGGTTTTTTTTAAGGCAAATACTAAAATTCTACTACATTTTTTTCTCTTCAACACTGGATTTGTTAAATATTTCTTGATGTCACAGATACAGCAACAGCCAACCCTCTTGACAATGTCACATCATGAGCATGGCCACCATTATTTTTTGAAGAGAAAGCAACTAATATCTAAATGCAGAATGAGTATCTGAGCTAGCCAAGCTCCTAAGAGGTAGAAAAAAGCCACGATCCCAGGCTGTCTGTCTAACTTGGAAGCTGGAGCCCTTTCCCATGCTGTATCTCCCTTCTCCCAGGGCTGCTGCTGATAACGCCCAGTCCACCCTCACTGTCCAGGGCCTTCCCTCCTTAGCCATTACTATTCATGCATGTTAGAGACTATGAAGCTTTATTTCGGTTATATTTCAGATTAAAAATTGCAAAATCACATGAGCTAGCCCAGGCTAGCCCTCCCAACATTTGGCTGCCATACTTTCCTCAACCTGATGGCACTTTCAGAAAACAATGGCATGCCCATTGTTGTAATGCCAAAGGTTGTAGCATCACGTGAACTCTGAGTTCCAGCTCATCTTCCATTTCTGTATTGCAGTACTGATCCTCTAGCTGCATTTGCCAACTGTATTTCCAAGACACCAGTGTTTATAACTGTGCCTTCTAACTGGATTTCAACCAATTCCTGAAAGCAATGGGAGAGGAAAGAAACGATCATTGCTTAGTCTTCTGCTCTCATTTCATTCCACATATGGGCAGGTCCCTGAGAGAATGGCTGATCTACATTTCATCTTTTGGGATTCAGAAGAAAAACTAGAATGCTAAGTCTAGCAAAATAAATTACTCTTAACTAACATAAATCTTATTTGCTTTTTAAAAATAATTTTGTAGAGTCAACAATGTAGGGAAAAGTACAGAGTTGAGAAACTTACGTAAATTTCAGAGCTCCGTCTAAGTTATCAATTTTTTTTATTATCTCTTAATCACCAGTCTTTCTGGTAATCACTACAACCATTAATTAAAAATGGTTGTAGCAAGGACTTTTTGGGTCTCAAACACTAAGAAGTCTTCACCAGATCCTGCTTCATGGTACTCCAGCTGGGAAATACTAAACACAGCATTTTCTGACCCCTCAAAGCTAAGAGGAGACTTGTGATGACTTCTACGGAATAACTTGTGAGTACAAAGGATGGGAGACATTTCCAGGACAAGGCCATGAGAAGGAAATCCAGTGTCTGTTCTTCTCTACCTCGGTGGTCAAGGGGTGTCCTCAATGGTTTGTGGAGACACCACTGAGCCCTGGAAAACACTACATTGAGATTCGCCTGAACCTGGATGTGGAGACACCACTGAGCCCTGGAAAACACTACATTGAGATTCGCCTGAACCTGGATAAAGGATGCCATTCAAGGCCATCCAAGAAGAATAACATTTGTTTAGATCTTTGTGGAATGTTTTATGAACACAGTATCTTTATTAGAAAAAGTAATTAAAATATTACTAACAACCACATTGTATATTTACTTCAGAACTTGGTCTCATGAGATCTGATTCAGCCAGGTACCAAGCACCATATTCATTCTGGAGCTGTGTTTACTGTCTTGGCATTTTGCTATTTTTTTAAAAATCACATTTCTATCTATTTGATATGCATTTAAAATTTTCTCTATCCAGAATGAATAGAGACATTGACTTTTAGATACTTTTTTCCTTTAGTATAGACATTTAATAATCCATGTGTGCCAGAAAAGTATAGGTTGTGCTATTGGTCAAAGTGGTTTTTAGCTACTAAATAGGTCAGGGTAATAAAGCATTTTCCCACTATAATCTTTCATGTTCTAAATGTTTACTTCTCGAGTACTTGTGCTGAGCACTTGGAGAAGGGTCTTAAAATCTACTACAAATTAAAATGTTTGCTTTCATCTTCCAACTTTTGCTTTATGGTTTTCAAAATCCTGTTAGTGGGTACCTACATATCCAAAACTCTTATATCTTTCTAATTACTGGGAATACATTGTCACTAATACAGATCTCTCTCCAATCATCTGGTACTACTCCTGCTGTTCCAGCCTTCAAATGTGTTTCCAACTCTAGCCCATCTTTACATTTAAAATCATGCACTATTGATAAAATGTACTTCCATCTTTTTAATAACTTTACCTGAAAAATCTCTGCTTTTTAGTTGGAGAGCTTACAACATTTGCATTTATATTATTTTTAAATAGCTAAACTCAGGTATATCACTTTGTTACTGTTTTCAGCTATATCACTTTGTTACTGTTTTCAGCTGTATCACTTTGTTACTGTTTTCAGGTATATCACTTTGTTACTATTTTCAGATATATCACTTTGTTACTGTTTTCAGGTATATCACTTTGTTACTGTTTTCAGGTATATCACTTTGTTACTGTTTTCGCTTATTTTTTTGTCCGTCAGTTACTCCTTTCCTTACTTCCTTGAGATGAACTGAACTTTTTAATTATATGCTCTGCATTAGTTTTAGTGGATACAATCATAAGATACATCTTCAACCACTTAGTCTACTTAGTATTTGTATTACTGCTCACCAATTCTAAGAAGCTTGTCACATGTGGCTGTCCAGTTCTTTCATTGTTCCATGGGCTCGATGAGCTGCAGACACTAAATCTATGTAAACCACAAAACTATAACCTATTATTATAAAATTTGCTTTAAGTTTGTATGGACTTTTTAGTTAAATGGAAATGTAGACTTCTTCATTGGTGATTTCACCGGCTCATTATTTTTTTACTCAAGATCTGTGTTTCAGACTGTGTCACCATTTGTAAAGATTCCACTTCATATCTTCATTGGGTATAAATCCATAGGTGATTGATTATCTTGTTTGGTTGCCTAAAATATTTTTCATTTTGAATCCATATTTGAAGAATACAAAATCCCAGCTTTAGGGCTCTCTCTATTCAGCCTTTAAAGATGTGTTCTACTTTATGATATCTATTGTAATTGATGATCACTTATAGTTTAAATAAAATTTCTACTCATTATATATGATGTTATCATCCATTTGAAAACTTTTTTCTTGCTTGGAAAGTTCAACTATAATGTGCCCATTTTCTTTATATTTTATATTTTATTTATTTGAAGAAAAATATTGCATCTAAACTTGTTCTTTTTATTTATTTTAGTAATTTCTTCAACTTTTTATCTATTATTATCTTTTCTCTTCTCACAGGATTCCAATTGCACATTTGTTAGGGATTTCTAAAATGTTCCAAAGATCCCTGAAATATTATTCATCTTTTACAAACATGTTGATTTCTCTACTCTTTGTTTGGTTTGGGCTTTGCTGTACTGGAACGGAGTTCAGCCCTTTGCATATGGTGGTCAGTTGAGTTCTTGCTCTCGGCTTCTGTCCTTAGATTGGATGGTTTTGATGCCCACTGTCCTGTTTATTTTCTTGTTTCTCTGTGGTTCACAGACAATAAGCCGATAGCATTTTTTTTTTAGTTTCCAATATTGCACTTTTTGTTTTAGCATGTCTATTCATTCTTAATGGTGTCTCTCTGTGTAACAGGATTTTACACATTTTCACTCATTATGGCCATACTTTTATTTATTTCTTTAAGCGTACTTGTAACTGTTATGAAATCCTTTCCTGTAAGTTACAAATTTGAGTTCTTTTCTAATTTCATACATATCAAATACATTTGGGTTTGTTTTAATATTGCAGATGTTTTGTTGTAAAGTTTCTAGATTCAGTTATTTCCTTAAAATTTGAAGCTTGATATACTCTTTAAAAGGCCAACAGTTAAACTTGGTTGAACTCAAATGATACTCTCTGAGTCTCTCATACAGAGCAATTTTATTCTGTACCTTTGGCTTTTGCTACACTGCTTAGGGTCTGATTCATGAAGTCATGATGTCTTGTTAAGTTTCCATTTGAATTTTCTTAGCCTCTGAGCTCAGACTGGAGCTCAGTAGCAAGCTAGGCTTGTTTAAACACTTGAAAATATCTCCCATGTGCTGGGTGGTTTTTGTGGCACACGATCGAGTCATTTGGGAAGAGGGAACCTTCATGGAGGAAACATACCCTCAGAAGACCCAGCTTACTGTGGTCAGTACCATGGTTGGGCCAATGGTTCTGAGCCCTATGGAAAGCAGGCTGAAAGAGTCATGAGGAGTAAGTTGGCAAGCAGCCATGGCCTCTGTCTGCTTCAGTTTTTGCCTCCTTGTTCTTTCCCTGAGTTTCTGCCCTGGCTTCCCTCAATGATGGGCTTAGAAAGTATAGGGTAAAATAAAGCCTTTCCTCCCCAAGTTACAGTTGGTCATGGCATTTTATCACAGCAATGGAAATTCTAAACAAGACACTCCATAATATTCCTTTCTTCCCAGTGTTGACTTCTCTTCCATGTGTTCTTTCACAGCCTGGTTACTTCTATCTGATGTTAGGCATCTAAGCTCTGTATTTTGTTCAGTGTTTAAATATTATCTGCAGGAGGAAGGGATCGTCCAAAAGGAGCTACTTGGCTTTAGTGAGAAGCTATGCCAACATGATTCAGGAATAAACATTGTGCCGAACCTCTTGGGTGTTGGGAAGTAAAATGTTACTGCCACACAATACATCCTGCTTTGATCAATACACAGTGTCAACTGCCAGGTGTTTGACTTTCAAAGCATTCAGATTTTTTTTTTTTTTTCTGGAAGAAGAGGTGTTTTAATGTGTTTGCACTCACAATGTCAATTTTGTTAGCTTGCATAAGTGTTCAGTACTAAGGCACTAATATGTCAAAACAAAATTTTCATCAGCTATGATACATTTCAAAAAAATATTCCCTGTAAAGTGTAAATATTATTTTATCATGGGTTTTTACAGCATCAGCACCGTATCACACCTTATTGTCTATTAAGGTCTTAAGACAATGTTTTTCCTCACCACTAAAATGATTCTGGGTTTTTACATTTTCCCTGATGCTTTTAAAGTTTACATATCTACTCCAGTAAAAAAACTAGAACTCTGTCTCATTCTAAGATGTTGCTGACTGTTTCTTCCTACCTTTTATGTAATTTTAAAAAACTAATGTACAGAACTCTGCTTTCTTTTACCCTATACCACAGAACAGGTACAAATGAGGTAGCTTTTAATCTTTGATTTATTTAACATTCATTAGAAACCACTGAGTCCCACCCACCTACAAATTCTTCATTTTATTCTTATCTTAGGAAGTGAGGGTGAGTCTACCTGTGGCTCAAATATTCAAACCATTACAAGATAAAATCAAAACCTGAAATCATGTGAAACTGTCAAAATGGAGTCATGCAGTTAAACTTACAACATAATTCTCAAGGAAGGTATTAGCAAATTCAGTGATTTATCAGTTTTTTCTTTCATTCAGAGCCTCAATTCTGTATTATATATATTTTTTTCAGAGCCTTGATTCTGTAATATATATACATATATTGCATATATACATATATATGTATATATTACAGACTTGAGTCTCTGAATGAGAGAAAAATCTGATACATATAATGTGTATATGTGTGTGTGTGTGTGTATAAATTTTTATCAGCATAGGGACTGAAGCCAGGACTTTGTACATGCCGAGGAGATGCTTTACGAGTCAACTGCATCCCCAGCTCTTTTTGTCTTTTTTAAAAGAACATTTGTTTTTTGAGACAAGGTCTCTAAGTTAGTGCACAGCTGATCTTCAGCTCACTGTACAGCCAAGATATCCTTGGACTGCAGAATGCTCCCCAACAGAAACCCCCTTTTTTTAAAGGAGGGCTTGGGAATTTATTAATTTAATTCTTCTTTCTTAAATGTCTTATACTTTAAATTACAGAAAACTTTGTTCCTTTTAGTTCATATGTAACTATTCCAAGTTTTTTGTTTCTTATATGTAGATGTCCCATGATTTTTAGCTGATTCTGCTCCCAGGGTTCTCTACTGCAAAATTAGAGGTCCTTTTGGGTGGAGAGGTACAGACAAGAAATCTATTCTGCCCTTAAGCTATGGGATCAGTAAGATAAAAAAAAAATTTTCTTCTTCCTAGATTAATTAATTATTCTTTGAGAGTTATGCAAGAATGTTCATGGTCTCATCATCTCAGCAGAATGTGTTCAAACCTGATAAAAGGAAGAAGGAGAAAAAGAAAACACAACATTCTGACCCATGCACAGTAGATACTGCAGCCTAGTGGATCACTGGTCAGCACAGCCCAAAAGAAAGCTAGGAGTGCTAACTGATGCTTTCCCCATCAATGTGAGAAAAGATCAATATCTGTCACCAGGCCCCAAGACCAAGTTCTAAGCACAAAGGAGATTTATTTGCCCCCACAAAGATAAAAGGCAGAGAATAAGAGACAAAGACAGGAGAGAGAAGTCAAGGAAGAAAGGGGAGGGAAGAAGGAACTGGGAAGAGGTGTTTGTCTGGTGGTGGTGAGGGTGACAAAAGACTGGCTCTGGATAGAGAGGAGATAGCTGTGGCCCACAGACAAATGGCAGTTTGTAAAGGTAAAAGAGGAAAGCCCATGGTAGGGTGAGGTGTTTAATTTTGATTGGGCGTGTTAATTAGGGGAGCTAAAGGGGGCTTTTGATTGCTGGACTTCAAGACTTTGGTAGCTGGACCTTGGTAGTCAGCCTCAGGAGGTGAAAGTGGCCAAAAAAGGTAACAAGCTGGTGCCAAAACCAGTACAGACTTTTAAAATCAAAGAATGCTTTGGCTAAAGAAAGCATAATAAGAACATATTTAATTATTTTGGCCTTTAAATCTTCTCTTAGTATTAGCAGGACCTTTTAACCTCCAGTACTCTCTGATAATGATAATCTCAGAGTCCCATTTAGTCCCTCTTTTACTGACATTGAAAAAATATACCCACAAAACTGCCATACAGATTAACAGAATCTAACTAAACATTTGACTAGAACTTACCTGTGAACCCGTTCAAAGACAAGAACTTGGTTTTGTTTCCTCAGTTTGAATTGAATCCATAAGAATAGAATCCACCACACCATTTCTAGTATCTACCCCAGTTCTGAGCACACAGTGAAGGCTAAATAAATGTTTGTTGACTCAATTTATCCCCATGTTACCACCTCCTCACTGTTAGCAGTCTGCTGGGAGATATTCCCACAGAAGCATGTTCAGTGCTTTGTAATGAGCACTAGTATGAGGCTCACATGGAACCCGGCAGCTTGTAGACAAGACACCTGCTCCAGAAGCACATCCAAAGGTTCCCCCATGGATCCTGTAAAAAACAATCTTGATCCTGCTGCATTCTTCCTAGAAAAATCTGCATCTTCCTAAGAGCTGATCTTTAGCTATCACCCTCAGACTCTAGAAGCATTTGTTTTGTTTGGTTACTATGCTCAAGCATGGCTGCACCCATCTATCCTAGGTCTAAATTATACTAGCACACACATGCCAAAGCTAACCTGGGCTCCAGGATGCCAGTCTTCCCTGAGGCTACATGTATAGCCATGTAATGGTTTGAATCAGAAGTGCCTCCTGCAGGCTCATGTTGGAATATTTGGTCTCCAGTTTGTGGCACTAGTTTGTAAACTGTGGAGTAGGGCTTGCTGAAGAGGGTCACATTTTATAATCTGGTTATAATCCCACATAATGCGTGCCTTCGTAAGTTGCCATGTAAGGTGTCTACATCACAAGCTTCCAAAAGCTCCCTTCCTGGTCATGGTGGACCTAGAGCTCTCTGAAACTGTGAGCCAATATAAACATTCCCTTCATTGCATGCCTCTGCGGGCTCTTGTGTTACCTAAAGTAGTTGATATGACTTCTGAAGAGGAGTCTTTGCAGCTGCTAAACCTTAGTGTATGCAAATCAAGACCTCCAGTTTGAATCTCTAATAAAGCAATTACCATAGCAGGCATCTGAAACATCACAGTGTTTAAACCGGCAGTTTGTATCTGAAAATGAATTAAATTTAATGTTGAGAAACAACTCGTGTTCATAATGAAAAGTTTGTAAAGCACAGGTGAGTACATGTGACAAGAAATGCCTTATCCAGTTAGCAACAGGTGATGGGCGATGCTGTATCCAGTTAGCATCGGGTTTTAATCATGACAAGTCTGGAGAAAGTACAGACTACTACAGATTAATAAATGAACATCTGGCCACCTAAATTCTGTGGACCATCAGGATTGAGGACTCACTGCTGCTTAAAGGTTGGCTAGTGTAAAATGCCTTATTGAATGCACTGACTTAGACGTCACTCTTCCCTCACATATGGTGAGCTCCTTAAGAATTAGAAATAGAAGGGCCTAAGTCATCTTTCCTGGAGAAGTGTAGCTGCCTCCTGCGACCAAAGAAGCTCTTCTTTATAGCATAAGACCTTCTGAGAAAAAAACAACTGGACAAAACACACTGCGGAGCCCTTCCCCAACTGATATACCTGTATATCACACATATTTGTATATCATACATATCTGTATATCACACATATCTATATATCACACATATCTGTATA
>JADRCH010000057.1:7828209-7840490 GCA_019843965.1 Rhynchomys soricoides
TCTGTATATCACACATATCTGTATATCACACATATCTATATATCACAGTTCCCGCATCTACACATCAGAGGACGACTCAGAAGAATGTAAAGAACAGGACACCAGGAAATCTGGTGTAAAGCAGCCTCCCCTGAAAATGGCTGCCTAAACAAGATTTATGGAACAATGGTGTTAACCTGGGAGGTGGAAAATTTTAGAGTGCCAGCCCTAAACAAGCAGCTATAGGCAACTAATGACTTCTGGGAGAGAAGTTAGCCTTTCCTGGGGATCAGTCCTCTTATTGGCTGCTCCAGGCATTGTGATTAACCCTGAGACCATGCACATACCAACAACAAAAGACAGACTCAGTAGGTGTGAGCATGCACACGTGTATGCACATGTGTGGGTGGACTGTGTGTGTGTGCACGCGTTTGTGTGCGTGTGTGCGTGCATGCACGCGTTTGTGTGCGTGTGTGCACGTGTGCCTATGCGTGCATGACAATAATAACAAAACAGTAAAAGAGGCTGCCGACTTGAGTATGGGGAAGCATGGGAGAGATTTTTGAGTATGAATGCTCGGAGGAAAGAGGGGAGGGGTGTAATTGTATTTCTATCAAAAGCATTTTAAAAATAAGAAGAAAAAGAAACGTTAGATACAAGACTGGCTCCTAACGGCTAATTTACTAGAATACCATGACCCACAAATCAAGTTTAGCCAACACTATCAAATAATTACTTGGTGGGTCAACAATAAAAATGACCAAATATTTTGAAAACATGACTAGTTTCGAGAAAGCAGCTGTCTTGACGAGTTCCAAGCCATAGCTTGGAGACACTCAAGCATCCAAAGGTGCCCTTATCTGTATGATATAGACAGAGATGGCTTCTGGTAGCAAACTGGTGTTCCCACTGGCCTGCTCTCAGGACCTAGCAGCAGTTTACATTATTGTCTGTCACCACTAGGTGTGCCAGATTCTCTCTCTCTCTCTCTCTCTCTCTCTGTCTCTCTGTCTCTCTCTCTCTCTCTCTCTTTCTCTCACTCTTGCTTTCTCCCATTCCCTGTCTGTCTCCCTGTCTGTCTGCCTAGCTGGCTGGCTGCTCTATTTCCCCCTCATGTCCCCACTCCGAGGTGGGTATTTCACTCTCCCCTCCCCCAGTAGACCTTACACTAGGTCTGTAGCATGGCGGAGTTTCTCAGAGGCACACCTCGGCCCAGGCCTCTATACCCCACCCTCCTTACATTTTATTCCACCAGCTTCACCTATACTCCTTTGTCTTAAGGAAGAAGGAAGGTTCCCCTTGCCTGACTATTCTCCAGACTGTGCACTCTGGGTGATGAGATACGAACTTCAGGAGCAAGCAGAGGCCAGGCAACCTTGCCTGAGCAGAACAATAAGAAATAAAGTTTTTTTCTTTAAGATGCCAATTGAGAAACATAGTTGACTTACTTTTATGGAATTACAACTGCATGGCATGATCTATCAGTAGAAATATGCTTATGTAAGAAAGAAAAAGAAGGAGAAAGGAGGGAGACATGACGGAGGGAGAAGAGGAGGAAGAGGGAGGAGGAGACAGTGGAGAGAGAAATGGAGGACTGCGAGGAAGAGGAAGAAAGGATGTGGAGGAAGAGGAGAACAAAAGGGAGAAAAAGAGGTGAGGGGGACAGAAGGGGGAGGGGGAAGAGGAAGGGGAGGAACCCCACCGCAGCCCTGGCCAAAACTACATTTTCACAGGTTAGCAAGAAAGCAAAACACTTTTCATTCGTGCCTCAAATTTGCGGCACAGCCAGGAAGCAGAGTTTTTAAACAGTGAAGAGCAGTGGTGGTCTGAGGTGGTGGGGTCAGAAGCCTTGGACAGGGTGGCTGTGGTGAGATGGGCCAGGGGCTGCTGGCTCTGGAGCTCCTCCTCAGAAGGCTCTGCTGCTGGCCATATCCGCTTCTTTTCTTCTGATTGAAATGCGTATCTTCCTACCCATCAAGATTTATAGGACAGCTTCCCTGGAACAAGTCTTGCTTTGTAATTTCACAATGCACATATAAGACTGTGCTGTGCCCATAAAGGCATTCCCAGATAGTGCCTATAAAAGGCAGTTTTCAGATTAGAAATGCAGGACCCAGGATGTGGACCCACAGTGGGATCCCAGCCATCTCCAACAGAAGGTCAAACCAGTGAAATACACATCTCCAGGTTCTGACAACCATATCATCACAGAAGTTTTGAGAAAAATAGAACTGTCATTGATTTTTTTTTTTTTTTTCTTTCTGGCTCACTGGGTCCTCTGTATGGCTTCATCCACCAGCTGTGACCCCAAGACATATTCTTCTCCATTTTCCCATAATTGCCAGACCCATGGACTCTGACATTTGCTACACTAAGCAATGAAGGCTTATGAGGGATTTTAAGAGAAAGAGAAATTCTTAATCTTGCTTTCATAACTCCGACTCTAACAGTTGGTTTAAATTTCCAAACAATCCCTTTCAAATGGATAGTATCAAAACACATGCAAAAAATAAAAGCCCCAAACAAAGCACAATAAATTATTTCATTGCTAAGGTATCGGATTTCAAAGAGAGACAAGAGCGCACACAAGGATATTACAGTGCACTCTATTGGATCTTTGGGAATTGCTGTCAGATATTGATAAAACAGAGAGACTGTAGGAGATCAGATAAAAGAGGAATGATTGCGTTTGGGAGAACGATGTGAGATACATGGCCAGCAGAGATTTAAAGCGTAAACTAATAGCAACCCACAGAACAGAGCTGGATCCGGTTCCTCACGTTAACCGTATTACAACCTCTCAGCATCTGTAATTTTTTTTCATAGCGTTTTTTCCTTCTTTCAGAATTTGCAAAATACGTGTTTAATAGGTTTAGCATGTCAGTCAGTAATCCCGTGCCCAGTCAGTGCAGAGGATTCAAGCTTATAAAAAAGGAGTTGGGTTTTGGGAACACTGTCCTCCTCCTAACCCAGCCAAACTCAACCACGCTAATTCGCAGCTCAGATACACCACAAGCAATGGTGGCCCCTGTGCTTCAGGACCCGTGCCGGAGAGAACGCACACACCCCCTGTACCCCATCTTCGCTCTCCCGCCTTCTGCATCCTTCTACTCCAAAGAGTCTTTGCCCGTTGCCCTCCTTATCCAATGGTCACCAAACAGAATGGCTCAGGAGAAAGGGTTTCCCCATAAATGACTTTCTGAAGGGAACACTTCAAACACTGATCAAAGAACACTCGAAACAAGCAAAAAATCAAAGAATAAAATTAATAACCTAAAGGCCAAATGGGACAGTAACCCCGAAGTTGAGCAGCGCTTGCCCGTTCTCCATGGTCAAGGTGGTTGAGCACACCTGGGCCCGAAAGAGCCTTTGTGACGGTGACGTCATTTTATGAAGATAAACTGAAGTCCTCCCAGCAATGTAGGTTCGTCTCAATTAAGCAGATGTTATTCTGAGACAGAACTCAAGGGGTTGAACTTGCCCCAGTCGCAGGCTCTCCTTTGTTCCTAGCCATAGTTGTCAGCACTTGCCCCCGTGAAGCAATTAGAACTTTAAAAAAATAAGACAAAGAAGAAAGAAGAAAGGATAGCAAATGTCAGCAGCATGCTGAAGGGGTGCCCTTAACCAGTTAATTAAGAGCGCTCGTTCTAACCATTTCCTATCTCGGGATCTACTGCAAGACATTTGCTTCGGGTTAGGGCATGAGCATCTCAATTAGCAGCTGATTGTTTTTTTAATTGGAAGCCTTTTCTATTTCTGTGGGCAATATCAATTTAAAAAGTAACTCAGAGGTGCAAAGTATCTCCTAGCTACCCCCAACCCCACCACCATTTACGATCTCCACCGTGGCTTGCTGTGCACTCTTTATGTGGTAGGGTATAAACCGAGTTCAGAGGCTTCTCCACTCTGCTCACTACTTCTGACATCTGTAGCAGCTCTGTATTTACTTCCTGTTTACGTGGTCTGCCTTCCAAGGGCTTTAGGACATGCCCAGGTCCTAAAAAAAGAACGAAATCTATACAACCTAACTGTATTTTCTTACTGATGATGGTTTAGGAAGTGTGTTAATTGTTTAAATTTACTTTGTCATATATGGTCTTGCGAATTCACTGGAACTGAAAAGAATAGCTGACTGTAGTCATAAATTTTTAGGGAATTCACATCTGTTGGCACTTGTCAACAAATATCCCGGGGACAGATTTTTGAATTAGTTTCAATCTTGATTACAGTCTACACAATGAACAAAACATACTTCCACACAATGGCAAATCTTACTTGAAAAATAATAGTTTTAGTTTGAAAAGGAAAAAAAAAAAGGATTTTTCAACAAAAGTCACCCTGTTGGTGTTACAGATGGGACCAAATGGGACCAGAGAGGATTAGGTTCCTCTGCGGAGCAAGTGACATTTTTATCTGGGAGAGTTTAGGTGGCATGAGGACAGGGATCTGAATAAGATGACCCTGGAGTTCAAGTGGCCTGCTGTTCAATGGTGGTTTAGCGGTGTGGCTGTGTGGGTGTTTTGTTCCTGGTGTGTGGCATTGTATTTCAGTTCTTACGGATAGGGCAATCCAGCAGTGTGTTTCATGAAGGTTCTCTGAGGTCAGACAGCCCAGCCTGCAGTCCTCAACCAATCTTTGGTACCTGGGTGACCCTATGAAGTCGTTCGACCTTCCTAAGCCTTGGCTTACTCATAAAAAAAAAAAAAAAAAAAAATCATAACACTATTTCTTCTATCATTAAGACTGTGGTCAAACTGAGTAGTGTGAATTGCCAATGATATAGCACCGATGGTGTATATTATATTTGACTGATTTTCTTCTGGTTTTAAAGATCTAAGAAAACCTATAAAGCACTATCGCTGAGCACCCCCCTTTCATTCTACCAGGACACAGCCCTGATGTTTGCTGGGTGTACAAAGCGCTCACGGCCTCCCTGCTCCCAGTCAATACAGCCTCCTGATTCCTGCACGCACCCCCATCACCCAGTCTTTTTGTATCTTCATAGACTTTCTCTTGCTTTGTTTATATTTTAGTAGCCAGTCCTCGAGTTCAGGTTTTAATTATCATGGTACTGTTTTGGTTGTGAATCAAATTACAAAGAAATACACTATCGGGGGATTCCTTCTCACTAAATGTATCATCGACCAATACAAAACAAAAGGTTAGTTAAACACGTGCTCAGTCTGTGAAAGAAAGAAAGAAAAAAGAGAAAAAACCTTTAAATTATAGGTTGACTTACAGATTTGGCATTTGGTTCTCAGAAGAAGAAACTCGTGATACCCCAGCTGATTACACTTGAAGAACATGGTGCAATGGAGATGTGTCCTCTTAGAGGATTTTCAAGTGGGTGGCGGACATCTCTCCTTGGTTTCTTATGACTACATTGTCTGGAAATTGTCCGACAGCCATGGCGTGAGAGATTTTCGAAAGGATTCCACTTTCAAAGGCTCAAAGATTTCAGCAATCTAACTTTGCACAAAAACGCAAAACTACCCCAAAATTTAATGACTCCTTCATCTGGGCTGTGCTCAGCTGGGAAGGTTTCCTGCTTATAGTACATGGGATCTCTTATAACGTTGCCTTGGTCCAGAAGCTTGATTCAGTGAAGCTTTACAGGTCACTGTGACTTCAGCCACATCTTGAGAGTTTTATGATCACTGTCATCAAGGCAATATGTCTGCAGCAGGAAGGAGCTTGGATTCTCAGAGGGCAAGAACAGAATTAACAAGGTCTCTTAGTTAAGGTCACACAGTTCTGTTCATGCTGCCCTCTACTGGCCAGTGAGGGTCATCAGCACTATGCATGCTGCAGATAATCCCCATGCCTAAAAAGCTTTTGTAAAAGCAAATCAGGTCTTGTTCATTTACATTCCAGAGACCTTTAACTGATGCTTTTTTTAAAATTTAACTTAATTTTTATTTAGTTATTTACTTTACATCCTGTTCACTGCCCCCCTCCTGGTCACCCCCCTCCCATAATCCTTCCCCCATCCTCCCTTTCCCTTCTCATCTGAGTGGGTGGGGTCCCACCTGGGTATCATCCCACCCTGGCACTTCAAGTCTCTGTGACGATAGGTGCTTCCTCTCCCACTGACGCCAGACAAGGAAGCATATCTAGTAGAACATATCCCATGTATAGGCAATGGCTTTTGGGATAGCCTCTGCTCCATGTTTTGGAACCCACATGAACCAAGCTGCACATAAGCTATATATGAGTGGGGAGGCCTACGTCCAGCCCTTGTATGTTCTTTGGTTGGGGGTTCAGTCTCTGAGAGCCCCAAGGGTCCTGGTTAGTTGACTCTGTTGATCTTCCTGTGGAGATCCTATCCCCTTCAGGGCCTGCAATCCTTCTTCCTGTTCTTCCATAAGTGTCCCCAAGCTCCATTCACTGTTTGGCTGTGGGTATCTGTATCTGTCTGAGTGAGCTGTTGGGCGGAGCCTCTCAAAGGACAACTTGCTCCTGTCTACAAGCAGAACAGAGTATCATTAATAGTGTTAGGGATTGGTGTTTTCCCATTGGATGGGCCTCAAGTTGAACCTGTTATTGGTTGGCCATTCCCTCAGTCTCTGCTCCCTCCCCTGGGCCTGCATTACTCCTAGACAGGATAAATTTTGGGTTGAAAGTTTTGTGGGTGGGTTGGTGCTCCAACATCTCACAAAGACACTTATTCAACTATGTTCATAGCAGTTTTATTCACAATAGCCAGAAACTGCAAATAACCTAGATGTCCTTCAACTGAAGAATGGATACAGAAAATGTGGTACATCTACACAATGGAATACTATTAAGCTATTAAAAACCAAGACATCAAGAATTTTCCAAGCAAATGGATGGAACTTGATAATATCATCCAGAGTGAGATAACCCAGACCCAAAAGAACATGCATGATATGTACTCACCTATAAGTGGATATTAGCCATAAAATACAGGTACCATGTTACACTCCACAGACCCAAAGAAGCTAAACGAGAAGGAAGGCCCAAGTGAGGAGGTTTGAATCTGCCTTAGAACAAGGAATGAAATAGTCATGAGGCAAATGAAGGGGGAGGGAGGGAAATGGGTATTTTAGGATCAGATGTGGGGAAGGGCAGGAAAGACAGCTAGATGGTCATGAAAATGAATGGAAATCTACAACTGAGGGGGTGAGGTGGTCCGGGGCATCTCCAAGATGAGACAGAGATCTTGGATAAGGGTGGTACCCACAAACCAATGGGGTAACTTTAGCTGTGACCCACTACATTGGGGATATGGAGCCTGAAGAGGTTACCTCCTGTAACCATGCAGGAACCCCAGTAGAGCAATAGCTGATGTTTTTTAAAGACCATTTTCTATGTGACACAGGCTATGGATACCATCGTAATTTTCTACTGCTGTGAGGAAACACCAGAACCAGGGCAGGAAAATACACACACACACACACACACACACACACACGTATATGTACACATATTTGTTCACTGGGGCCTTACAGTTTCAGAGGTTGACTACATGACCATCACTGAGGAAGCATAGCAGGATGAAGGCAGCCAAGGTCCTGAGCAGTAGCTAAGTGCTTACATCCTGATTCACAAGTTGAAGACACAGGGACAGGAGGTAGAGTATGTGTGAGCACTTACTGGAACTAGCATGGGCTTTTGAAACCTCAAAGATTCAGGATTTAAACTCATCTCCACCATTTTCCTCTTCTACCATCCGATGTTCAAAAGCACTGGAAAACAAAACCCAAGTTAATAGAGGCAGATTACAGTTGTATATTGATTTTGGTGCAGACCTATTTTCTCTTGTAGGAACTTTTACATGAATACACTGTGAAAAAGATTACTATGTGCGCCTAGTAACTGTACCAAATAGCTGTGTTGTCTCTCTGATAGATGTAAAATTATTATTAATATTCTGTATGTATTAATTAATGCTGGAAATTAATATGGTGGCAGTTATTCCTTAACCTGCTAGTCCCCCAAATAACCACACAGAGACCTTTTAATATTTCAAAGCTTAGGACTTAGCTGGACAGACTCTCAACTAGCTCATCTAAGTTGACCTGATCACCCAGCCACATCCAGCTATGTGACTAGCTGTAACTTCTAGGCCCATAGTCAAGTCCATTTCCCCTCATGTCTCCTTAGAAAAGGTTATTCCTCTTTCTTCTTCCCAAAGTTCCTTTCTCCCTTCCAGGAAGTCCTGCCTTCTCTCTACTACCCAATCACAGGTTTTAGCCTTTTATTGACCAATTAACTTGGGGAGCAAGGTTGTACAACAAAAGCTGGTGTATGTTAGAATTTGATCATCTTGATGCAACCAGATCTTGGGGTACAGAATTTAGCATTTAAACACATAGCAGCACTAGAACAAACCCAACAGATAGAAAATACATTTTCTTATAATGGATTTTTTAAAATTCCTACTCTTCAAGAGGAATCGAGCACACAAGAAAAGGTCTCCATTAGGCTCGCCCCAAAGTCATCCCGGAAACAGGTACTAAAATTCATAGGGTCAAGAGCAAAGTCATAGTCTATTGTTCGCTGCAAAGAGATGCAATGACCTACTATTAGGGCAACTGTTGCAATTTAAGTAGTTTTCATCTATTCACGACTTGTGGTGTGGCATCAGGTAAAAATAACACATCTGTTCATTTCTGAAGTCCACTTGCCAAGGCCAATGCATTTCTGCAGATGACATTGTCTTACTCCAGAGTTGAGACTTTTTAGAATCTGCTTGGCTACATCATCATGTATGTATTATTTAAATATGTTTCTTCTTTTAATTCAATTTCCTGTTTTGTTTTCTAGAAACCATAAATTGTCTGTTAAGAAATTTTTACAAAATGCATACTGTTGTCCTTAGAGACCCGAGCTGCTCTGGGCAGGGCGTTTCCTGCCAAATGACATTTTTAAAACATTTCCTTTTATTGGTTTTGCATAATGGATGCAGCAATTCTCAAGTAATGAAAAAAGAATGAAGAATGTGATGTTCTTTCCAGCACACAGCTGAAAAGTTGGTGTGGAGACAAAGCAACCCACAACAAAACAAGAACCCACCCAAAACATGGCCTTCGCCTCTGCGACCCTCCTCCCAGCTCCTCCTCAGATCCAAGGTGTTTCTTATCTTTTCTAGTGAAAAGTGGACTCTGAGCTTAAGGAAACTGGGCTGTGTAGGACATCTGTGATGACATTCTTGTGGTCTGGGTGAGACCCAAGCTCCCTCCCTGACTACTTTAGAATTCACTAGGGATGGGACTTACCCTCTCTGGGCCAGTGTCATTTCATTTCAAAGCAAACATCAAGTAGCCCGGGTCTTTGCATTGTTTTTGAAGGCTAAATAAGGCTTCTCTGAGTATCTTAAATATGAACCTGCAACTGTTCCAGGGGGGAAACTGCCATTTTCTGGCCCTAATGTAGAGCTGGCAGACAAAGCACAGAGGCATTGCACTGGGATGCAGCACAGAGGCCCCACTTTGGGAAAGGGTAATGATAAACCAGTGGCTTATTGATGAGGAGAGCATTTTCCAAACAGGGCGTCTGCTTACCAGAAGACAATGCCTGTACCTAAAAGTAAACCTTAACTCATTTATGTATCTACAGCAGCACACAACAGGCACTAATTACTGTCTGCTGACTAGTTTATGACCCACATCTGAAATATTATGCATAGTAATCCATAGTAAGACTGAATGAATTATACTCTGTGAACCAAATCTGTAAAGTTTTATAAAAGAAAGCTTTATTAAGAAGCCACATTAGTTTGTTTAACTATGCCTACTGATACTTTCATGCTGCAAGGAAGAATCTGGCATTCTCAAGAGTCAAAAGTATGATCCCTGAAGCCAAAAATAATTATTATCTGACTTTGGTTCTTCACAGAGGTTTTTGTTGTTGTTTTCCAAGTATTGTCCCTTAAAACTGAGTTACCCATTTCCTCCTTCCTCAAAGGCACATACCTATTTTTTTTTTTTTCAGGATTATGGTCAGCTGTAACTGCATTATTTTCACATGGAAATTATTGGCTTAATGCTTCTACTGTCCTTCTTACCATCATGGGGAACAAACCACCTGCAGAAACACCTTAAATGAGGGAAGATTGACTTGTGCTCAGTTTCAACATGTTCAGTCTGTTTGCTCATCCTCACATGCTTGGGTGGACTCTCATTGTGACAATAGTGAGTGGCAGAAGAGAACTCTACTTCATGACAAACAAGAAGGTGGAGAGGGGAGGAGGACAAGGGATAGCTGAATCCCATGATTTACTTTCTCCAAGTGTACACCACTTCCTAAGGTTTCCAGAGCTTTTCAAAATGGCGCCACCAGGAGGAAAATAAGTATTCCACCCTGAAAGTGCATATTCAAACCATAACTGGTTTTTTGGGGGGGGGGGGGGTTGGTTTTGTTTCTTCAAAAAGAGGAGAAAAACAACACAAGGATTATTATGATGCACAGAGATGCTTTGCTAGCCACAGTGGGCATCCTGAAAACTCACCATAAATGATCCTGTAATAGGGAGGATGGCTGGGGACTCCCTGTTGACTTCTGTGTGCTGGCCTCTAAGTTGCTGGAGGATAGTGTTACTCATTTTTTTCCTTTCCCAGTCTCTGTGTGTCAGCTCCAAAAACACAGAAAAAATGTCACTACATAGTGTGACAGAGAGATGGTTTCATGGCTTGTTAGCTTCTATGACTGTAACAAAAATTTGAGTTGGCTAACTTAGATGGAGGTGTCTGAGGTTTTGGCCCATTGCATCTGGGCTTATGCTGAAGTCCCAATGTCTTGGTTCTTGATGAGGAGTCTGATGCTGCAAACTCATTACCAGGAGGGGAAGATAATGAGGGTCTTCCATCCCCCTTTGAAGGCCTGTCCTCTGACCCAAATCTCTGGGCCCCACACACTGTGTGTCACCTCTCACAAGTTCCACCACTTCCAAAGAGCACACCCATGAGTTTGGTTCATGCTTACAATCTGAAGTTGAGCTTTAGAGTTTCAAGACCCACTTGAAGATCAAAGCTCTGGTTCCACTCATCTTTCTGTGACATCACAAACATGACTGTTTTTGCCGAGCATGTGTACAAGCACCCCAAATTCCCTGCAGTCACTCTGGATGCTGAGGTAACTGTGCAGCTATGATTTGCTGATCTTAAAGGGGAATCACAAGGAGCCCAGGGTCCTATCTTCTCTCCCCTAGCAATTCTTTATATTGTACTTTCTGCACAAAGCAAACCACGTTGGCATGGCTTTTGATTATCTGCAAAAGCCACTTGAATACACTTCTCTTTGTGTGACCTGTCATCAAACTGAAGAGCAAAGGAGGAGTCGGTTCTGGCATGTGGAAACCACTGTGTTTAAAACCGTACTTTTTGCTTATATATTCCAAGTAAAAAGCCACACAAACAGAAAATAAACAGTCTCAGGATGTGAGATTTGAGTTCCATTCTGGTTAGAAGGGCCTTCCTGATGTTCAATGTGAGAGGTTGTACCTCTAAAATCTGAAGACTTTCCAAACTTTCCATACCCAGGAGAACTTCCCATGATGAAAGACTACAAGATGGAACCCCACAACAATCCCCCCACAAAGTTCAGGTTGAAATCATGCAAACGCCAAGTCTGTGCGGTACACTCCTCTTTAATTGTTGGGTCTCTTCCAGAAGGCTCTCAACACTTGAGGCTCAGATGAAGTTCAGCATGTGGAAGGAGCTGAAGCCTGGAGCCTGTGTTTGTAATGGAAACACAGCAGCAAACCCACACTCCAGGTCCATATCTATGTTTCCATAAAATGTGTTTCTCTAAACAGAGCAGCAGAATCGTAAGGGTGAGTGAGGGTTGGGAGTTCAGTGAAGAGTTCCCTCTGATTGTCCCTACCTTGGCCTCCTATAAAAGAAACCCTCCCTCCTTAGATAGTATGTTGCTGTGCACAAATGTGTATTTTTGCACATGAGATTCTCAGAATGAGTTCCTGATATGGGTAAACCAAGCATCTTTTTCTCCTTGTGCACGTGAAGCAACCAGAGCAGAAAGGTAACTGATGTTCACAACGTTTAGAGGTACCATAGCCAGACTCAGAGCTAAAATGCCATCAAATTAGCATCAGCCACTCTCCCCTTGGGAACATCTCATTTGAAATGGATAGGGCCAGCAAGATGACTCAGAAGACTTACCACCATGCCTGATGAACTGAGTTCAGTTCCTAAGACCACATAGCAGAAGAAGAGAAACAACTCCTATAATTGTTCCCTGACCTTCACACACATACACACACACACACACACACACACACACAACATACACACACACAACATACACACACACAACATACA
>JADRCH010000057.1:7851865-7862788 GCA_019843965.1 Rhynchomys soricoides
GGTCACAATGAGGCAATGGGAAAGGACCTAAGGACAAAAATGAAGCCTGTGGCCTCTGGTGTTGAAATCTGACTACATGCTCTTTATGTTCATTGAGGATAATAAAGAAGCTGTGTGTGGTAGCTCACACCCATAATCCTGCCATTGCTGGGCTGAAGCAGGAGGATTATTTTCAAGTTTGGGAGCAGCCTTGAATACATAGTGAGTTACAGACCAACTCTGGCTACAGTGTGATACTAAAATGTAAAAATAAAGAGTAATACAAAAGAGGGAAGACCATATTTATTGTTAGCTAATTGGCTCAAAACATATCTTACAGACATGTTAACATATAAGACATCCGTGGCACAGTGGCACCATGCATTTACACCCAAGTCTTGAACCATGAAGAAATATGAGGATGGAGATTTGAGACAGTAGACAAAAGTTGTTTGCCTCAATTATCTTTTAAAACATATTTATATTACTTACTATCGCATAATACATGCTTCTAAAACATTGTATATTTCTTACTAGAATAATGCTCTGTACAAAAAGGCTTTGAATATGCTGATGCTATACATAGAGAAATGCGCATACTCTTTAGTAATCTTAAAACTGAAGCACATATGTATGGCTCGTGTGCCAACAACCCAGAACAACTGTGGCTTGCATGCAAGTTCATCTTTTCTGCTCCACATCCTCAACCCCGCTCCCCAAAGGTATTTACTATTGCCAACTCATTCCATACTATTCTCTGGATACTCACTGGCATATGAAGATGTGCAAGTTCTGTAAGTATACTCAATCTTAAATAGAGTCGGTCCAGGGTATAAGCAAATGTGTGCTGTATCACTCCATTTAATTTAAAATTACTGTTACATGTTTTCAAAGAAAATGCCTTATATCTGTTTCATACTGTCTCATACCATCTGGACAGTCATACAGTCACTTTTTATTAGGCATCTACCAGGTTGCTGGCCTCACTTCTTAGGATGCTGCACTGATCTGACAGAAAGTGAATGTTCCCACCTTGGTGACGGATCTCTAAACTTATTTTGTTGCTCACTTATTCTCAGTAACTGAGTTTTTATCAGTCTATTGTTATTGTCTTAGGATATGTTTCTAGAAGTGCTTTCATTTTTACTGAACACTGTAAGTATTTCAGGGGCCTTTTGACAACAGGCCAATTACTTTCCAACCATTTATATGATTAACGTCGCACACCAAGAATAAGGTATGCAACAGGTCCTGGCAAATATTGCCCTTTTCTTCCCTTCAATTAAGACAAGTCAACCCATGACTTAGCTTGCACAATAGAAAAGACACAGGTCTGACTGCATAAGTACCAGCAAAACCATGCTCTAGGTTTTCAACCTCTGGATATTGGCATATCAACATCTTTATTCCACTGTTGGTCATCATGCTAAAGAGCATCGCCGAGCACTTTGATTGCATTCAAAGATTTTATTATGAGATGAGGTAAGTAAAATAATAAAGAAAGTTTATTTATTTTACTTAGGGGGAGGGGAAATGTCTCTGGCAAAATCAAGTCATTCTCATATCCGGCGAATCAAGAAGCCTGGTTGTCTCCCACCACGGCCGCTTCATTAATACTAATTGGTATCTCCCATGCAAGAGTGGAGGCTGCCTTAGATCCTAATCATACCTCATTACTGTAGCAGTGACAGCATCTAACTGACTTGTCAGCTTTGCAATTAGAGTCAGCTGGCCTATCTAAAAAGACACCTGGTCTCATGGAGAAAGAGAAATGAATCCAAAGAGCAAACCAGCAGCACTGGCTCAGAAATCTGCCTTCTTCCTCTGCCCTCCAACCCCTGCAATCCATGGGCAGCTTCCCTTAGTTCTAGCCAGGAAAATGGAAGATCTCCTTCTCTACTCTGAAGTGTAGGCATGAACAGTTAGAGGTAAGAGTTACACAAGGACTTGAGCTAAGAAAATGCTTCTCTCCTTTTTAAAAATTAGCGCATATTTATCTCAGAATTTTGAAATATATGAAGGAAGCAGGAAATGAATTTTGAAAAAATCTTGCTACAGAAATGTATGGTCCATTGATGTATTTTATTCTTGCTTCTGTATGCACAGAATTTAATATAGAACACTTGATATACAGCTTGTGGATGGTTAGAAAATTGAAATGGGAACCACTGAGTTGATAAATGGAAGGTCTGCAGTTAGGCTGTACATGCTGCTGCTTCTTCCACGCATGCCTTTCAGGCAGTTGTTTAACCTCTCTGAGCCTTGGCTTCCTCGCCAGCAAAAGTGATGATTCAAAATGCTCCATATTGACTGAGATGTGTCAGAACATGGCTGCAACCTCAGCATTTGGGAGATAGAAGTATGAGGATCAGGGGGTGCATGCTCATCCTTGGCTGCGTTAGCAAGTTAGATACTAGCCCGTAGACGCTAGTTCGAGATACAGGAAACCCTGTTTCAAAGCATTTACATTTTAAGATGTAACTTTCATTAGAAAGTAATGAGATGTAACATTTTAGACAATTCCTTCACAGACAGAAGCCTTTCTTCATTTCCTTTTCCTTTTCTCCTTCACGTCATCACCCCATCTTCATAATAGACTTATGATTTAAAAATTACTCCTCAAACATAAAGTCCGCCATGAGCTGTGCACCGATCTAACCTCTTTGAGAAGGGTGTCCACCTCTGGATTGACTTTCACTCTCAACAGGATGGGTATCTTCTAACTTACCATTGCCAAATGGGCAAATGGGGTTTCCTGGTTGGCTTTAGTGGATTTTGGGGGTGGTTAGAGTGTGGGTAATGTGTCAAAATGGTGCTCAGGTGTCCTGGCCACATTCACTTAAAGACAAAAACTGTCAGAGAGAGCATGAATGTTATCAAGACACACACAAATGGAAACGTCATAACAGAGCCTCATGCTCTTCTGTAATTAATGTGTGCTGAAAGATAGTGAAGACACACCTTGAGGGAAATATCAGAAAGGAATAACATGATGGGGGGGGGGCTCGCAGTCCTCATCACTGGTACTCAGCTTGTACTGCAGTTAGGAGAGCGACTCACCCAGGCTGGGGCAGCACTGGCCTTCAAAGTGCCTCTTGGATCACATTAGCCTTAGATGGTGAATGCTCATCTCAGTGATTGGGCTAGTCTGGGTAAATTGATTGCTCCAGGATCCCCTGTCTATTTCCTGAGCACACGGATGAGTGGCCACCAGGTTGCAGAGGATTTACGTGGGTGTATAGACCTGAACCTCAGTTTTCAAAGCTTGTATAACAAGTGCCTTACCAATTGAGCCATCTCCGCTCACCTGTGCCTTAGTTACAGTTCTACTGCTGTGATGAGTCCCCATAACCAAAGACATTTATAGAAGAAATGGTTTATTTGGGGCTTACAGATTCAGAGGGTTAGAGCCCATGGCCACAATGTTGGGGAGCATGGCAGCATACAGGCAGACATGGCACTGAAGCAGTAGCTGAGAATGTACATCTGACCCATAAGCACAGGGCAGAGAGGTAACTGGGAGGAGCATAGAGTTTTGAAACCTCAAAGCCCACTCCTAATGACACACCTCCTCCAACAAAGGCCACACCCTGTAGTCCTTCCCAAATAATTCCATGAACTAGGGACCAAGTATTCAAACATGGGGACCTGTGGCAGCCATTTTTATTCAAATCACTACATCTTCTATTCTGTATTTTATGAAAAACTATATATACCGTAGTTCATAGGTAGATAAAAGGAAGTTAAAACTTGGCAATAAGCTTGTAAAAACCAGTTCACAAATGACTATTAAGTTCTGATTGAACTTAGCAAAAGGATATGGTCTCCCAGCGATTCAGTGTAGATCTATCAAGTTTAGAATGGGCTCAGGCGTTATTGGTTTCGTGTTCCGACCCGAACTTCAGTCTTTGATCTTGTTTGTTATTCTCTCCCTCTGTGATTGGCAAAGCAGAACTCTGTGTTGCTTAGAAAAATCAGTAATAAAAATCTCCATGGACATTGGAATTGCTTTACAAAGCATCTTGATGAGTAAAGTAGAAATGAAAAAGAAACATAAGGCTTACATTTCCCTCAAATACTCAAGGGATTGTAAACAGAGAGAACACGTTCATGGAAATATGTTGGGGAATATGCTAGAACCTTAGAAAAAATAGTTGGAGAGAGACATTTGATGAGCCAGAGTGCAGCTGGATCCTGCTCATCCGTGACTGTTTTTTTTTTTAAAGGTAATGGATTTTAAATAAAAACATATATTAATAATTCACATCAGGGATGATAGCAACATAGGGGGAAAATCCCTCTGCATTAGTCATCCAGATGGAAAAATTCTATGAGGCTTATAAACACAACACGAGAAAAACATACAGCTTCGTCTCTCACATAGCGCTGTTACACTTCCTAGAAAAATACTACAGAATTTTGCAGTGAGGAGGGTAGACATCATGCCAGTATGGCTGTCAAAGCAAATTGCTTCCTATTCTCAAGGAGTCTGTTCTCTTTGGAATATATGTAAAAGAGCACATGTGCTATAGGTACGTGTGTAGTCTCACATATGTTCTGAGGTGAACTTCTAATAGTTCTTTGAATCTAGACTTGGATCTAGTCGTTTACTTTTTGAAACAATACAGTTAAATGGGCTTTCAAATGAAACTATGCTTTAAAGATTCCAATGTTTATATCTACCCAGTTGTGATGCACAGAACTGCCCACTCATTCACATGGGGACATAGGTCTTGTGTATTGTTATTCCAAATACTTTAGAATCACTGGCAGAATCACTGGCTTATCAGTCAGTAAGAATGCCTCTTTTTCTATCTTTGTTTGTTTTGTTTTGAGACAGGGTCTTACTGTTTAGCCTAGACTGCCTTTGAACTCATGATCCTCCTGCCTCTGATTCTTGGTATACATTAGATGTTAGTAAGTGAGGAGATAGATAATATTTATAGGCACTCACAGGGATACATTAATAAAAGTAGACATAAACTCTGCTGTTTGTTTCATGACTGAAATCAGAAATTAATAGTTTTGTTAAAATATAGAATGAATCAACTGTTTTTTTTTTCTTGCCACATGGATTTAACTTAGAAATTTTCCTCTGTAATATGTGTCAGATCATGTATATGACTATGCACATGTATGTAAACATACCATTTCAATCCAGCCTTTAAATTCTTAAAGGAAATACAATTAAAACACCTGCAAAATTACACAATAAGAAAAGGTTATCAACTAAATATTGACTTTAATAACATTTTTAAATGATATGATTTCAAGTGGGTTCATTTGTATTTTAAGGTTTAGGTCTTTATAAATGATATATAACTTTATGTAAAATGATGATCTGTCTGAATCAGTAGAATGACATAATCACATACAATACATGTTCATCAACTGTGACCAAGTTTAGTGTCTCTTAAAATAATTTTTTTCTTATTGTGTATAAGTAATTGCAGTGAAATTTCACTTTTTAAACAAACTGGAAACCACAATGTCATAGCTAACCTTAACACAACACCTTTCCTGTGAAGAGAGCCTCGACCCATATCAAATACTTCAGAGCCACTTTAGTAACTCTTCTCCACAGTTCCTCACAGATTTAAACCAGGAGCTACCATCGTTCCTCAGAGGTTTTCTGTCACAAGAATGTTGCTAATTTCATGCATGTCAGGTCTGATGTGTTTCATTTGGAACGGGGTGAATCTATCTTTTGAGAGTACTGTATTTACTTACCACAATTATTACATTACATGGATAAAATGCAGGGTTAATATAATTTATGAAGTACTGTGTCCATTTTGTAGTTGCTTCTTTTGTATAGCACAGAAGTTGTAGGATTGAGAAAGTAAATTGAGAAGCTATAGGAATTGAGGAGAGAAAATAATTATCCTATCAATGATGCCTCTGCTGTAGACTTTAATGCCTATTTCTCAAAAACAAAACAAATCCAGCAGGCATGCAATCATGAATCACATAATTGGACTTAAACCCATCAATCAATGGTAAAATGGGTATCTGTAGGTGACTTCACCCAGGAGTAGCAGAGTTTACTCTAGTCAAGTTCACAAAGAGTACTTCCCCAAAGTAGACATTATACAATGTCCATTGTCACACCACAACAGAATTAAACCAGAAATCAGTAACAGAAGATAACAGGAAATCCTAGAGTACTCATAGGTTAAATGGCATACTTCTAAATAATACATGGCTCAAGAAGATATCAGAAACAAAATTGAGAAGTATTTTTAAAGCAATACAAAAGTGAAGATACAACTGTAGTACTTGAAGCAGAATTTACACAATTTAACATGTCTGTAGGAAAAGAGCGAAGATGACTAAAATCAACAACAAACAAACAAAAAACCTAAGCTCATACTTTAAAAAAATGGAAATGAACGGTACATTGACTCCAAAGTCAACAGAAGAGAAGGCATAAAAATGAAAATACATATCAGTGAAATTCTAAAGAAAGGATCAACAGAAAAATCAACAACAGCAAAGGTAGATTTTTAAAAACCAAAAGATGTCTAGTAGGAGAAAGTAAGAACAGGGAAAGAGATTTTGGGTGTCAACTTGATTAGCTGACTGGATGCCAAGACCCTTGCTAACTACCAAACACATCTCAGGATACAGTTAGCAGTGTGTGCTCAAAGAATGCTAGTATGTCGTTCAGCAGATTGTATGTGAAAGGTGTTCCCAGAATGCAGTTGTGCATCATGCAATGATGCAGCAACCACATACAACTGGAAGTAGGAGAAATCTTGTGTTCTCTCTAGAGTCTTCCTCAGTGGTGAGGCTGTCTGCTCTTACTGCTCTTGGACACAAGACTCTACTTTCTTTAGCAACTAGTTCTAGGGACTCATGCCTGCAGCCCTCCCCACACACCAGGGTCTTCATCTTCACACTGGGACCTCATTATTGGCCATTCTTATTCCAAGGCTTCAGGCTTTGGTTAGCTTCCCTTGCCCCACGTTTTCAGAAGATCACTAGAAAAACTGACAGCTACTGTAGTCATCCAAGCAATTTAATATAGGTTCCCTTACACAAATTATGCAACTTAGAGCCAATTGAATCTATATTACACTTAATAAGTTTTCTTTGGAAAACTTTGATGTGGGTGTTTAAAGGTTGATGAAGAGCAGTTAACTGCTAGTGTAATCAAGAATAATACAAATAAAAGGGATTTAAAATGTTCCCTTCAGGGGTTGGAGAGATGGCTTAGCAGTTTAGAGCGCTGACTGCTCTTCCAGAGGTCCTGAGTTCAATTCCTAGCAACCACCTGGTGGCTCACAATCATCTGTAATGGGATCTGATGCCCTCTTCTGGTATGTCTGAAGATATCAGTACCCATATACACAATATAAATAATAAAAAAATAATTCTTTGAAAAAAATTATCCCTTCTGTTATTCCTTCACTGATGCTCTGTGATATGGAAGTACATTTTTGACCTATACCCCTTTTCCTCTCTCTGAGGAACTACGGTTGGTATTCTTTACAGCTTGGTGATTCCTAATTTGTTTGCCCAAGAATCTCATTATTTCCCTTTTAAACTTATTTATATATTTATTTATTGTGTGTTTTTGTGCGCACATGCACGTGTGTGTTCACATGTGGAGGTCAGAGGACAAGTGTGGAATGGCCAGTTGTCTCCTGCCTGTGGTCTGTGGTCGTTGAGCTCCAATAGTCATCCTCCACTCCTCTTTTTTTTTTTTTTTTTTTTTTTGGTTTTTCAAGGCAGCGTTTCTCTGTGTAGCCCTGGCTGTCCTGGAACTCACTCACAGAGTGAGACCAGGCTGGCCTCGAACTCAGAAATCCGCCTGCCCCTTCCTCCTGAGTGCTGGGATTAAAGGCGTGTGCCACCACTGCCGGCTCGCCTGCTCCTCTTTTCTACTTTAAAAAGACTCACAGGAAATGGGAAATGCCGCACTGGCTTGGTGGGGTGCTTCCCCAGCAGCATACGTGTTCCTCTTTTTCTCCTACAGATGAGATTAAGTTCGAAATCTGCAATGGGCATCTTACCTTTCTCACCCATACTCCTCTCCCCTCACCCCTCCACCCTCACCTCTCCACCCTCTCCTCTCCACCATCTCCCCTCTACCACACACCTCTACCACACCCCTCCACCCACACACCTCCACCCACACACCTCCACCCACGCACCTCCACCTGAACATCCTGTTATTATTTAGGATTTTTTCTTTATCTTTGATTATCTTTAGTTTAAAAAATATGTCTAGATGATTTTTAAATGTTTATTTTCATTTTCGTAATGTTCTCTGAGCTTCCTAGATATAGATTTGGTATGTGCAAATTCTTTATGTGTGTGGGGTTCTTAATATTTTTTAAAAACAACTGACTTTTCTCTTTATGTATAAATTGTGTGTTCTTGTTGGGTATAAATTACTCCTTCTCTTAGTTCTCCTAGAGAACTTGGACATTCGTTTTCATTTTTTTTTTTTAAATTGTATTTTGTCTTTGCTTTCCATTTTGAAGGTTTCTATTAACATACCCTAGGTACTGTAGAGATAGCTTGGCCATAAGCCATTGAGATTAGATCACAGATCTTCACGTAAAATTCTTGGGCTGAGGAGTGTCAGATAGACACAGACAGATGGATTCTCTAGAATCTGCGGCCAAGCAATCTATACAATCAGTGAGTCCTGGGTTCAGTGACAGACCCTTCTCCCAAAGTGACCCCAAGTGATTGAAAGCACCCATCTGCCATACTCAGGCCTCCACATGCATGTACATGTGATGCCCATGAACCCAACTTCATACATACTACACACATACTACACACATGGATGGGCCTTAAAGACAAAAGCACAACCTCAGAGATTCTTCAGTCCTCTCTCCTCACCTGGTGACTTGTCAAACACTTTCATAGAATTTTCATTACCGTTCTCATCTGACTGGGTATAGTATTCAGTGAATGATGAGAGGGATGTGTTTGGTGCAGGATCATGATCCATGCACCATGATCCTGTCATGCCTGGGCATTGAAGTGTTCTTAGAGAAGCAGCATGAAGGCAGTCATTTCTCTCATATCTAAAATGACTTTGATGATCAGTCCAAGAGTTTGGCACTGAGGAATTTTCACATTTTCCCTGTATAGAAATTTTGCGGTAGGCTGCTCGGGGCTCCTTGGAAGTTGACTTTGCATTCATAACTCTCCTTTTCAGTTCTGAAGAGTATCACAAATGTTTTTGTCCAGCTAGAAACACCCTTGGTTCAAATGCTGAAAGACCAATGTTGTGTCGCTTCTGGCCTACTTCTTGATACCATTACTGTCCATGCAAGCCAGATGAGGACACTGACTTTGCCCACTCTAACTTGAACAATTAAGAGCTGACTTCCTTTCCTTTCCTTTTTGAGTAGTGGAAAGCGATATGAAAAGAAGGGTCTTAACTATTACAGTCACAAAAATGGAACTGTAGAATTCCTGACATAGCCATTACCAACAGCGTTATGAGCAAAGACAGAGATACCATCTTTGGAGTGACTTAGAAAAGCCAGAGAAACTACAGTGACATTACTTTAAAGTCAGGAATTCAGAATGAAAGTCAGTTATGAGGAGAAGGTTGACCTGTGGTGTTCAGAGGCAACATCTGATCAGTTTGGTAAACAATCATCCATCCAAAATCAATGAGATGTTACGGCACACTTTCCTTCTCATAAATATTCATAATTTCGATATTAAAATTATGATTACCAAATGAGGAAAGTACTGGGTCAGCTGTGTGAATAGGGAAGAAGGGAGGGGTTGTCATTGGGGGCAGAATGGGGAAGTGAGCTGTTTTCCTTAAAGAAGCTGATTTTGAAACTGCAGGTTTGGTGGTGTGTTTTTGCAATCACCCAGTATCCATCCATGGTCAGGGTGGGGAGTCCAGTCAGCTGTTTTTCTTACGTAATCCCAAATAGCTGCTTTCTGGGACTTTGAGCTCATTTACAGGCCTTGGTTTTAGGTTTTTTTGTTTTTTTGTTTTTTGGGTTTTTTTGGGGGGGGGTTGGGTGTGGGGAGGTCCTTTAATTTATGTATTCACTTGTCAATAACCAAGCTAAAAGTTCAGAATCAAAGCCACTTTTAATTATAGGATATATTTTTATGCCTTACCTTCAGCACTTATTGGAAACCAACACCAACATGACAGCGTTTTGATAAATGTTTTGACTCTACAGTTCAGAACGTTAGAGATCTGCGCAGGGACAAACATCTCTGACCTACATGAGGCAGTTTGGAGTCTCCTTCTCAATCCTGAAATCTGTAGCTGTGATGGTTCACTGTCAATAGAATATAAAACCACTCAGAGACAGGTTGCTTCTAGGAGATTGTCTTACATTAAGTGACATGGAAGACCCATCTTCACTGGGGGTGAGACAACTCCCTGGGCAGGAATCCTGAACTGTATAAAATGGAGAAATTATTTGAGCACTAGGTTGCCTTCATTGCTCTCTGCTTCCTGAGTACAGAGGCAATGTGACCAGCTTTCTTCCTGCTTCCACCACCACGCCTTCCCTTCCTGATGCTGTGACTTCCCACCATGTTGGGCTTCATCACTCTGCAATCGTGAGATCCTATAAACACCTTTCTCTGTTAAGTTGCTATTGTCAAGGTGTTTTATCTCAGCAACAGAAAAAATGGCTAAGACAAATATAGTGACATTCATTTCTAGAGACACAAATAAATTTTATGTGCTGAGTATAGAAGCAGGAGAAGAAACTTAGCAGTATTTTGGTACCTTATTCATATTACACCATTTATGAACAGAGTACTGCAACCCCAATGAACACAGGAATTCACAAGATGAATGAGCAACCACAGAATCAACACAAGAGACCAACAATACAATCAGCATGGAGACTAACCACAGAATCAACACCAGAGACAACAACACAATCAGCATGGAGACCAACAACACAATCAGCATGGAGACCAACAACACAA
>JADRCH010000057.1:7862798-7889634 GCA_019843965.1 Rhynchomys soricoides
CAGCATGGAGACCAACAACACAATCAGCATGGAGACCAACAACACAACATGGAGACCAATCACAGAATCAACATGGGAGACCAACAGACATGGGAGACCAACAACACAATCAACATGGAGACCAACAACAGAATTGGAGATCAAAAACAAATCAACATGGAGACAAACAACACAATCAACATGGAGACCAACAACACAATCAACATGGGAGAGCAACAACACAATCAACATAAGACCAACAACACAACATGGAAACAAACAACAGAATCAACAGAAGAAACCAACAAAAGAATCCACACAAGAGCAACTACAGAATTAACATTGGAGACCAACAACAAATCAACATGGAAACCAGCAACACAATCAACATGGAGACCAGCAACACAATCAACAAATAACTGGGTAAGCATGATCTATGCTCAACTCAAGGAGGAAATATACACAATATTGAAAATGTAAAATATGTACAAACAATTGAATCATTCTCTTGCACATTTAGGTATTTTTAAATGCATTCTGCCTTGATTGCTTGCTGTGCAATCCAATCAAAATCATGAAACCTTTACAAAGTTACACGTGGTAGCTTGTATATTTAGTCCCAGGGTTGATAGCAAGAGATGGGAGGTGAAAACAAGAAAATTTCTGGATGCCTGCTAGCCCAATAGCTTTCTGTATGCAGTGAGAAAACCACAACAAAAATGATACCTTGTCTCAAAGAAAGTAGCAGAAGATAACAGACTCCCAAGGTGGTTCTCTGATCTTCATGTGTGCAGAGGCACATAGGCTCCCCCTCATTCAAATATAAGAACATAGACACATATTCACATGCACATACGCACAAAACACACACACACAAATACACACCAACACAAAATGTACTCACTTATTTCTCTGACAGTGCCATTAAGTGCTTTGCAGGGAGAATTAAACAAAAGTTCCAAACTCTATACTGCAAACATCAAAGCCACAAATAAACTAAGAAGGCCAGGGAAACAGAAAGTTATGTTGCAAAAAAATATGAAGAGAGACTATGTAGAATGCTTGAAGATCCAGTTCTCATGTCACCAGGTCACCGAGTTTCTAGTCTATCTACTGGCTCTTCTTCATAGCTGAAAGGCCTTGGCACCAGCTTCCTCTCTTGGTCTGCAGCTAATCTGTTCATCACTCCATAAGTAGTTATCCTGATGTCTTTATCCAAATTAGAGTAACCCTGAATTTATTTTCTGTGGCATTGTCATGCTGAAAGGTATACAGCAAAGATCCTATGCTGAAACAAAGTTGGAGTTCCCTAACAGCCTGGCTACTCAACTTCATTTCTCCTCCTGATCAGAAAGTCGCAGTTATAAGTTCCCTTACTGAGGTTTCGTTCAAGTCAGTGTTTATTTTGCACACAGCCTGGAAAGGGCAGTTGGCAACCACTTTTTCAGTATTACTAGGATATTTCCTTAGAATCCCAGTAGATACAGTCCATGTGAATAGATAAGACCAGAGCTGCATCTGCATGTTGTATTTCATCACAGAACATACCAGACTCCAGAACTGGAAGGATTGAAGACACTGCAAATGCAAGAGTGTGCATGTTCAGATTCCTGTATCATCTCTGACACGATTTCCCCACTGCTCCACACTTAATTAAATTTACAAATCCAAATTACTGTTTGGTCCAAATTGTAAAATTCCAGTTATAATTCACATATTTCCAAAGAACACAGAATATGTGAATTATAAGCATATTTTACATTTATTACTTTTGCCAACAGGAAAAGCTGAAATTCAATAAAACTTAAGTATTTACTTATCTAAATTTAAAATCAAATTCATTCCTAAAATTTCTTAGGAAATGGATGCTCTAGTTTGCTTCTTTGTTGCTGTGATACCCAAAAGTACCTTTAAGAGAAAATCATTTCTTTCATCTCTCAGGGTACAGTTCATCATTGAGGGATGGGAAGACAAGAACTCAAACATAGCAAGAACTCCAGTGTGGCGGGAGTTTCCCAGAGACCCTGAAAGAGGGCTGCTTACTCCAGGCTCATATGCAGCTACCTTTCTATATCTTTTATACAACCCAAGATCATTTTCCCTGGGACAGCACCACCCTGACCCTCCTACATCAATTGGCATCAAGAACATGCTCCACACACATAACCACAGGCCAATCAGGCAGAGGCAATCTCTCAACTGAAGTTCCCTCTTCCAAGGTAGTCTTCATTCTTTCACTTTCTACCTACAACAAGTTCCAAAGTATTTCAGGATTAAAGAATGATCTGTTAAATTCACATGTTGACTTGTTAATCAAGTCAAGTAGAAAAGTCTCAAGAAAGTATCTAGAATGTGTTTCTTAACTTACAGCCAATGTTCTAATAGCTTTTTTATCACACAATCTCATTTTTTCTTTTTACTACCCTGAAGTACTTTCCCACATTTCTCCTGTAAATCAGTCCTAGTTCCAAGTCCCTGGGAACTACAAGGTCAAGTTTATTGTACTGACCTATTTCTTAGGATCATTTTATGAATTATTTTTTCTCTTTGTTGTGACCAAATAGTTGACAACAGGTAACTTACAAGGGAAGGGTTTATTCAACTTACAGTTTAAGAGGGTGTCATGGTAGGATGTCATGACAGCAAGAATGTGAGGCACCTGGTCTTACTGTACACACAGTTTGAAGGAAGAGGGAGATAGAAGTTCATGCCATGTTAGCCCTTTCCCTGTGTATAGTTCAGGGCCCCAGCCAACAGGATGAATGTATGTATATCTCCTTAGCCAAGACAACCTAATTTAGAGAAAATGCTTACCACTGGCCACGCAGAAAGACCTGTCTCCTAGATGACTCTAAATCCTGTTAAAGTTGATGATCAATATCAACTGTCATATCACTTCACTATTTTTATGGGAGTGCTAAAATCATGTAATGGGAAAATAATTTACAAATAGTATAGGAACAAGGGCATACATATGAATTCAAGGAGTAAGTGTAGATCTGTGACTTATACCATATAAAACAATATAAAATAGATGAGAATTTTACATGGAATAACGGTACCTATAAAACACAGAAGAAAACAATAGGGGAAACCTTTATAGCACTGAGCTGGGCAAAGATTCAAGAGATATGGCTCACAAAACAGCAATAAAAGAACACAAAGGAAATGTCAAATGAAAGACCTCTACGGTTTCAAGATGGAAAAACTCAGGTCATCAGAGAAAATATTTACAAATCATGTAACAGAATGGGAATTAATATTAGAATATATTGAAACATATTATTCAACTATAAAAAGAGAAAAATTAATCTTAAACTGGGCAAATTTATCTAAAGAAACTCTTCTCCAAGTATGGTTAAAATTGGTCATTTGAGAAGATGCTCAACACCACTATGCATTAGATAGATGAAAATTACTTCAGTCACATTTTACATATAATTATATGGCACACGAGCTGCAAGAGGAAGGACATAGCAAATAAGGATCAGTGGTGTGAAGAACTTAAAATTCTTATGTGCATGTCAAAGTAACTTGATCTGATCTGGCCTCTTCACAGAAGATAGTTTGGCAATTCTTCAAAAGGTGAAATGCAGATGTATCATATGATCTAGAAATTTTCCACATAGTTATAAACTCAAGTGAATCCAATACATGCATTGGTACAGTAGCTTGCAAATGAATGCTTGTAGCACCATTTCTTACAATACCAGGAAGAGGAATAGTTCACTGGTCCACTATGGGCCAATTGTTTGTTTGCCCAAAAACAGTGGAACAACCATTCTGGAATGTCATTTGACCACCAAAAAGAAATACAGAATTGACATATGCAACCACTGAGATGGTCTTTGAAAATGTTAAGTGAAAGTCACCAAACCCAAAAGTGTATTTTGTACAATTTCAGTGCTATGAAATGCTTACAATGAGAAAGTCCATACAGATACAAGGATTGTTGCCAGGGTGAAGGGACAAAGAACAAGGAGTGGTTATTAGCAGCTCAGGGTTTCTTTCTGTCTGTTGTTTGTATAACCTTTGAATATAGTTTTATAAGCATTGAACTACATACTTGTTATGGTAATACGTTTTATTTCAAATTTTAAAAAGAAAATGTATAAAACACAAATATTATCATCCTTATATCGATGAAAAAGATAAATCATATTCATAAAAACATAAACATTGTGTTGGAAATTAATATAACAAAAAGTTTTAATATCTTTCAGAAAGTCAAATTTGACAGGAAAAAAGGGGAAAACTTCAAAACAGAGGGACAATATATGTGATCATAGTCACAGAAGATGAACTGAAAGGGTAAACATGGGAATTTAAGAGAGAGACTTGAGAGCTTAGATCAAAATCTACCAACCACAGAGAAAGAAAACTGCTCAGGAGCTTTGGCACAGTGAGAAGTAAGCCCTGGACACATCCCAGAATCCAGGAAAAGGATGTTCAAATGAAGTCTTACTCAGAGAGATGAATCTTCTGTGTATTGAAACAGAGAGGATTCTGTACAGAGCTGTGTGTAACAGCTCACAAAACATTGAAATTTGGTTTTAAAATAGTGTTTTATTAACACTAGTAAAAACTAGTGATATAGGAGAAAAAACTAGTAGTGACAAGTAAATTTTCCTCATCCTGAAGGAAAAAAAGTCTCTAGAAATGCAGACCTAATTTAGCTAAAAGTTAAATACGGTAATAAAAGAAAGCTATGAAGAAAGATGACACCAGTAGACAAGCTAACACGGATGAGGGGGATCTCTAGGGGCTTCAAACCCTAGACAAAGAACTAGGCAACTACAGAGTGCTGAGCATGGGAGAAACAGCTTTCCTTAGGAAGGAGCCTCCAATACCAAGTGATCCACCATGAAATCATATACACGCAAGTAACATTGTAAGTGCTGAGCAGGTTGTATTTATATATATATTTGTATGTGTGCACGTGTGTGTGTGTGTGTGTGTGTATCTGTGTGTTTTCATGTGTGTGTGTGTCCCTATAGCTCTCTCTGTGTGTATTCTACTCAGTAACTATGTATATTAATAATTAAATTAATTATTTAATTTAAATAATTAAAGAAAGAGAAGCTGAGAATTTGAAAGAGAACAATGAGGGGCAGTGCATGTTAGTTTAAAAATTAGAAACAACAAGAGATATTTTTAAACAGGCAGAGTCTTAAAAATTTATGTCCACTGCAAATTTTTGAAGGAATTCCCTAGAAAATGTTATTTATGAAAGCGAGGAAGTAAACAAAGATGAAGAATTCATAGAGATGGAGAATGGAAGATCCAATGGCAGATGGGGAAGATGGGACTCAGAGGGGACTGAAAACTGAGGGGACACCTCTGTGCCTGGACAAGTGGCAGGCTGCCAGCTGACCTTGGAACAATCAGACAAAGGCAGGATTCCGTGGGAAGAACAGTGTGAGACCTCAGAGCACTGGCAGAGAGGGCAGGGACGGTTTCATAAAGGGTTGGTAAAATCGTGGAAAAGGTGCTCATTGTGGTACACACCTGCAATTCCAGCCACCCAGCTACTCTGAGAGGAAGGGACTGCAAATGGGAGGCTATCTGGGTGAACAGTGAATTCTCCAACAGGAGTTGATAAGAGATTCTGTCTCAAAATAAAAAAAATAAATAAAAATCAAATATGACTAGGGCTGTCGCTCATGGGTAGGGTTCTTTGGAAAATAAAATTTAATTTACTTACTGACTACAGAAGTGGTAAGTACAGGAGAGATTGTACTCGGAGCATGCTAAGCAGCAGAATTTCGAGAACAGACATGAGGGACCTTACAAATGTAACATTAGCCCCATGATAACAGCAATGGGGATCAGTGGGGGATGGAAGAGTTGTAGTTAGGGCCTTAGGGGGGATGTGAAGCAAAACCTTCTGTAGAAGGCTACATTGGTGCTCAAAATATTGTTGTCCTCTGACACCCTTGATAGACAGCTAGACAAGTGATGCTCATAGGCCTCTCCACTGCATGTGGAAGCCATGTGAGCTGTGTATGTGTCCTTGTGGCTCTCACGTTTCTCAACCACGACCACTCACATCTATGTCCTCATAAGAAGAGTCCCTGGACTCAGAATTACCATGGCACAGATTTTAAAATCAGATGCAGAAATATTAATGTATGCAGATCTACAGGTTTATAATCTAGAAAAAATAACATGTGTTCACATAATGACTAATACTTTGTGATTCTCTGTTATGAATTGTTGTAGCAATCTTGAAAAAGAAAAAAGCTACCCCCAAGAGCCATGAACTACCTAACAAAATCTCCAGTAAATGCAAGACAAACCCCCTCTTGAGCTATTAGTCAGGGGAGTCCAAGAGAACTCCCCCACCAAAAAATAAAACAAAACAAAACAACAACAACAACAACAACAAAAACCTAATATAGGCTACTGCTGTCTTTGCCATTGGTCTTTGCCTCCAGAATTTAAAAGTAAGACCCTTTTGGTGAAGTGGGTTGTACGTTAGATACAGGACTTAGAAGAATGAAGTGGGAACTTAACCAGAAGCCTCATCCTTGAGGAGTGGCTCTCATACTATCAGGACATGCTATGTAAGCTGCCAGGGAAAGGAGCCATCAGAAATCCTACCCAGGCTATGAAGCCACAATCTACAACAATGACTGGCTGGACTGGAAAGGGACCCAGGAGGCTGAAATGATGACAAACAACAGCTATCTCACTGGGGTGAAGGCAGGCTGACAGAAAGGAAACCATGTCTAGCACTGGAAACCTAGTCAGCTGCTTGTGGCTAGAGAGCTCACAGACCCAAGAAGAGAACCAACCACTGTCACTGTTCTGAGCCAATATGAGTCCTAACTGCACTCTGACTATGGTCTTATACCCCAGGATAATAGTAGACATTGCCCCTCACTAAAGGGGCTTCTTTCTGCCACAGCTGGAATCCATTACAGAAAAGCCACAGCTGGTCCTGATGCAGAGTTCAATTGATGGTGGGCTGCCCATCCCTCATTATCATATCCACGAAATACCACAACTCTCGAACCCAAGATTCAGGGAGCATCTCAGTGGAGGAGGCAGAAAGATTGCAAGATCCAGAGGACCAGGAAACCTACTGTGAGATTGTGCCTTCTAAACACCATGATCTAACAAGGACCTGAATACATGTGACAACAGTGGGCATCTCAGAACAAAGGGGAACATCGCTGAGGAAGGGCTACAAGTGATTAACAACAAGGGATAGTCAGAGAATTAGTCTCTGCCAGGAATGACGTCCCTGACCAGTTATCTAGTAGCAGGTAGTTAGCTTTTGGATCATCCATGTAGATAACATTGTATGGACTCAGCTGCTTTTGGTTATATGGTAATGTGTATATGTAACAATGGTTAAAGAAGAGGAGGAGGTTATGAACTTGGGAGGGAAAATGGGGGAGATGACATGAGAATGAAGGGGGAAAGAAGAAGAGAGGAAAATGAGGTAATTGAATATTAATTAAGTTAAAATAAAAGCAAAATCCCATAGGCATCTGAAGCTAGCTCCTAACTTTTGGCTCTTAAATTTTTACCCTCATGGAAACATGGTAGGTGATTTAAATGCAAAAATCAAGTGTCTCTGTGTGAGTGTATTTGTGTGTGTCGGCATAGTATGTGTGTGCATACACACACACACACACACACACAGGAAAAAACAATATATGACAAGTTATTTGAATGATCTCTATGTATCTATTCATAGATAAATGGGACAAGAGCAGTTTGGGTAAACATTACTTAAAGCAAAGTTCAAAAGACTACTTGACCATTTATTGGTAACATACATACTAATAAATATAGCAGATAACAATAGAAGTAAAATTGTTTGACATAGGGTCAAGAATATATAACTGAGAAAATACAAAAGAAAAAACAAATATTAAGAAATACAATAAAGCACATGCACACTACAGTAGTAATTATACTGTATTATATAATAAACTATATTGCATATATGTTATACATAATATTATACATAACATAAAATACAATATATTGTGTTACACTGTAATATAAAAAGAACGTAGAGCACAAGGTGTCTGAGAACATTCTGGAGCTGAATTGAAAGATGACTTGAGTTATTTAGTGGTGATACAAATATCAAGCAACTAGTTTTTGTAATCTGGCTATTTCAACTATTTATTATCTCTTCATTATTATCAGATCTCTGTTCATCCCTTTAAGCTTTATAACTACCTAAGTTTTATTATTTGTTCCTTTGACTCCATTTTACAGATATTAACATGAACACTGAACAGACTACCAGAAACTACAGGAAGGACTCGGAGGATCTGACACTTGGGGGCTGCTTTTCCACATGTCACCTATAATGACGAACGGATTTTGTTGCCTCGTACCTGCTCTCTTCTCAGAAAGCAGGACTGATGTTGGCATGGTTTTAGCAATTGAGGAGAAAGAAGATGCTTAGGGCTTTGCCTCACCCTATGAGCCCCGGTCCAGTTCCATTGATATCTATTTGTAGCACACTCCTAATCCTGGATGTTCAGGGAAATCTGAGAACTGGATGGTGCTGGAACAAATGAGCAGGGCAGAGGATGGCCTATTTGTCACCACTCAAAGCAATTCTAAAACCTCAGTACAAAAGTCTACAAATTAATTATCTGAAGCCCTCAAGTTCTCACAGGGTTTAATCCTCACTTGCTAGTAAGTACTAGAAAAGAATCCTAGATAGGGGCCACTAATTAGATGTGTCCAAGTCGTTCTTGGCTCTCTTCTTTGCAATTTTTTTCTTTCCTGTGTCTTTTCTTAACTTTTCTATGCTGTCCCTTTCTCATGGGTCCGCTGGAATGCAAAGTTCATGAGAGAGGCGAACACTGGCACCTCCATGCCTCTCACTGCCAAACTGAGGCACTTAAGGCTGCTTCCTTGGTGTTAAGAAGCACACCTGCCCAGAACCTTACTTGCTCTATCACTCCACCACAGAATCTTCTGAGACGCCACGCTTTCGAGAACAAAGCTTTACAAAAGCTTCCTACAATAGAAGGGATGGAGACAGGATGGTCAATAGCTACTAAGCTACAGTTAGAAACTCAGTTATATACTATTGTATAAATAAGGCCAGAACAGAGAATGACTCAAAAAGCTAGTACAAGCAATCTTTAATACACTCACCATAAAGAAATGTATTAAAGCACAGATATGTTTGCTCTGATTTAAACTTTACACCATCCCTTACACATGAAATAGTACCTCTCCCCGAAACATCTTACAGTACCAAAGAAATATAGACATTTCTTATGCTAGCTAAAACCAAGTTTTAATTTAAACTGAAAATCAAAATTGACAAATATTGAATCCTTACATAAAATTGTAAAAATGGGACAAGGAAAGTCCTATAGAGTCTTGGGGAAGAAAATACAATGATATTTGAAAGGGACTATCTTTCAAGACAATGCTCCCACCAGAGAGATCAGAGACTCACTAGGGAACGTTTTGTGGCAGAACAGTAGGGACAGGAGAGAAAGGGATAGCAAGATTGGCATGTGCAAGAAGCCAGCTGACAGAACAAACCTGGAAGCTCTTCCCTACTGGGCCTACAGGTAACAGAGCTAATCAGAGGGAAAGGACCAGAAGCATTCAGCCTGGGAGAGGAAGTTGTTATGCACATGATCTACAAAGAGGCAGGAGCCTCCTGGCCTGCACGTTTGAGTGCTGCCTTTTCCCAGATGAGTATCCACCTTCTTCTCAAGAGTGTCATCCTTTATTAACAATTGGTCTCTACTTCCATGACCAAACATGTGCTCCCAGTGCTTATCTTTGTCCTAGGTTGCAAGAGCCTTGAGACTTCCCCAAGGTTTCTCCAGACATAAATTCATGCCACTTTCAACTCAAGATGGGGCAGTGCTGTTCCCAGACTCTGATGCCTTAATAACCAATGTAATATTGAACATTTCACCAATGTAAGAGTAGTCTCAGGTTTCAGTTCCCTGTGAGCAGATATTATAAGACCCAATGAGGAACAGGAAGATCATACAGATTTCCAGGTTCTGACTTTGTACTGATGATGCCTGTCAGATTAAAAGGGAAAGGAGAACTGGGCTGTACAGATGCATTTCAAATTTTGCTAAATCTAACTATTTGAACAGTGGTTGAAGATGTCAGCCGAACTAAAATGTCAGCCAAACTCATGTAATTCTGCCTCATGATGTATGTATGACCCTTCTGTCTGTGGGCTTTCTTCCTAGAAGGTACCTTTATCTGCTAATAGCTTTTAGATGCAGGTTAATGTCAGTGACCGGTACATAATCGTGGAGGGATAAATTTTTTTCTCTGGTATCAAACTGAGATACAAAGCAACACATAATTTACAATAGCCTATAACACTGGCCTTGGTTTTGGTGTGGATTGAAAGCACATGTCATTTAATTCCATACATCAATGATGATCTATTGTTTTTGTATGATAAACAAAATTCTGTTGACTTGGAGGGATTTATTTTCTGTGCTTAAAGCTTTTAAGAGTCCAAGTTTTGGGATTGGGTTCATTGGATGAAGCCCTTGCTGTACAAATATGGGAACCAGAGTTCAGATTCCTAGCACCCACAAAAATGTCCAGGACACATGTACTCTCAGAACAGTAGAGATAAAGACAAGGGATCTACAGGTGAACTGCCTACCTAGATAAATCAAATTGATGAGCTCAGAGCTCATAAAGAGATCCTGACTCAGTAAATACAGTGGACAGCAACTGAGAAAAAACCTGCTTACCTCTGCATGCATGCATATACACACACACACAGGCGCACCTGCACAAATGTGTCCATGCACATGTGGATATATATACACATACACACATACAGACAAAAACTTAAGTTTCCATTTTATTAATACTGTAAATAATTAAATAAGAGTATTTTTTAGAAGACAGAGAAATCTGTATGTTGAATACCTGACTATGGTGACTATTTATTTTCATTTCTTACAAATTTAACCATGGCAGAAAGCCTCTCTAGTATCTCCATCTCAACTGTATTGTGCATTGTAGACACGAGCATTCTGTAACAAAATGTTTGGTTTATCATTATGGAACAAATTGCCAAATAAATGTTTCATTTTTGGGAGACAAATAGTATACTGTACTTGGTTTGATTTAACTAGCCACCCCCAAAAGTCAGATAAGTATCAGAATTACATCGGAATCATTCAAACATCTTTAGTGTGTGATCCAACTCTGATGAGCTCATGAGACCAGTACCCATTGTAAAAAAACATGACTCCACAAAAATCCTTAAGAACAAAAGTCTGGTGGTGTGGTGTCTGCCCCCCATCCAAATTAAAAATTGGTATTATGTTCTTATCTGAAAGATCTTGCCTTCTTATCTGCGGAAAGCCTGGCATTAGAACAGTGGTGTCCTGCTGATGCTGGGTCTTGCTTTCATCTGGAACATTTGCTTCCCTTAATCCTCCCTACCAGACATTCCTCCTTCCACTTCATCAGGACATGTGGCCTCTTTCTGCCTCATCAGGACATGTGGCCTCTTTTGATGCCCTGCGCTGGTCACACCTGTTCCATTTCTCACTGACCTCCGCTTTTTCCGAGCAACCTTTATTACTTATTTTTATCATGACTCTTACCAAACACCTGGCAGTTAAGGAAGGGAGGATTTGTTTGGACCCACAACTTGGGGGAGGGGGGATTCAATCTATCATGGAGGAGATAGGTAGAGTGGGGTGGACAGCTCTGAGGCAGGTGGTCCATGACAATGTGAAATTGCTTTTGACTTTCTGGGACATCTCATGTCTCCCTGCAAAGGAAGCAGCTGCAGCCAAGGCTTAGGTTATGAGAATCATTTCTCACCTTACTCCTGAAAGCCACTCCCTCCAGCTAGGGTCTGCCCCCTCAAGGTTATGCAACAGTGCCACTATCTGGGGACCAAGCATTCAAACTTATGGATCAGTGGGGGATGCATGACATCCAAGCCATCATGGTTCCACCATTGGTTTGTATTTCTCAAGGTTCTCTTTCACACAGTAAATATACATCCTGCATTGTTTGTAAGCTCTATAGTTATAGGCTGTGACTTTAAAATGAGTAGGGGGAAAACACAATCTTGTTCTCTTGGGACATACTTTCTATTGGAAATAAACAGATATGCCTAACTGTGCATCAGACATCTCTCTGCCTGACCCTACCTGCTCTTAGGGTTTGGGGTGAGTTGGCACAGAGTCGATGACACAGACTCCAGGAGCAGGTGAGAAATGCTGTAGCAAGCTCATGTGAGCACTGCTGCAAGTTCCTTTAATACCCTCCGCCCACGCCCCACTGGTCCCAAGAAAGCATCTCTTCCAAACAGCAGTTCCTGATTGGTTGGCATTATTTGTACCAGCAATCCTTGCTCTCTCAGGCAGTCCTCAATTAGGTCCTCCTGCAGGAGATGCTTCTGCAGCTGCACAGCCCCTAGAATTTACATAGAGGCAGCCTTGCTGTTCCAGGATCTTACCCGTCATTGACTACCAGCCCTCAAAGAGGGCTGTCACATGTGTCATTGTGTGACATGCTCCAGAGGCATGTCACACAAGAGGGAGATGAGGAACAGCCTACATGGTGGTCTCACGGATCTCTGCTATCCATGCTTTGATCACTTCCTTAGGGGGGGACGCAACTGGGATTTTCGAGAGCCATCAGTTCCTGGAGGGTCACCTTATTTATGGAGCGCTGCCTGGAGATATGCTGTGAAAGACACTTAAATAAAATAATTATTATTATGACAATTCCTCCCATCATAGCATAAGTGGCTATCAGCAAGGGGCCAAAGAGCGCTGCCTGGAGATATGCTGTGAAAGACACTTAAATAAAATAATATTATTATGACAATTCCTCCCATCATAGCATAAGTGGCTATCGGCAAGGGGCCAAACAGCCTCTTGATATTGTCCTATTAAAGAGATGACCACCCTTTAGGAGAGTCAGGGGGCATAAATCAAGACAATTGGAGGAGCCACATAAATCCCAATTGCTCATAATGGGATCATATTGGAATCTAACGGGATCCCTGTTAACATAGGGAGTAATGTTGGAAGCATCATGTGAGATCAACCTCCACATACCAAGTGTGAGGTTAAATGATAATATTGGGTATTCCCCAGCGAATCTTACATCTCTCCATCACACAGCCCCATCTGCTTTGATATGATTGAGGAGACATGCATGACAAAATGTGGCCACAGCTTTTGCGGTATGTGTATTCATTAGACTTTGGAGGACAATAGTAGATGTCTCAAGTGTAATTATGTTGTGGACAATATTGGCCATCTCTACCCTAATTTCTTGTTGAATGAGCTCATTCTCAGATGGAAGCAAAGATTTGCAAAGAAGAGGTTCAAATTGGACCACTCAGTGAGTAGCACCAATGGGCAGGCATAGGTGGCAAATTTTTTCAAGATTTCCTGGGAACTGATCAAGATAGCCTTGATTTGGCCAATGCCAAACTTCTGTTGCAATTACTAGTGCAGGCAGGCAGTGTTCCCAAGGAATAGGAAGTCCCATGAAAGTGGGCATTTGAGGGGTCCTTGGATACTGAGGCAGGGGTGGATGTGATCTGCTTGGGGGATCCTTTGGGGATTTGTAATCAGTAAGGGGAACGTGAAGTTCCATGCCTAACATGGTACGATAGGTTAGATTGCCATGAACGTTCCCTTAAATTATACCAGGGGTGAGCTGGTGTTACCTCTGACGGGGCAGGAGCCGAAGGGCTAGTGAGTGAGGGGCCTTGGACAGCAGCGCTAGAGGCTGGCTTGGAGCTTGACTGCTGGAGGGCTGGGGCAGAGGCGCCCTCATCACTAAAATCAACCTGTTTGGAAAAAAAAAAAAAAAGTGGGACAGGGTCAGTAATGGAAAGGTGAATGTAAGCCTGATCCTGGCAGTGATTTTTTATGGGAGGCCACCACTTCCTCTGGGGAAGAATTCCTAAGACTGGCAATGACTGCAAGGAGGATGGGGACAAAGAACAGGGAGGGGTAATCCCTGACTGTACCTCGGGCTTTCAGGTAAGGAAGAGAACACACATCCAGAGGTCAGGGTCCCACATGTTCTCTGGGGATATCCAGGGGGCCAATATAGCAGCCTTCTCCCAAAATTGGTTCAGGTCATGAGTCTTAACCTTGAGACCACAAGTAACCAGAGGGTTTTCAGAGACCTGATCTGAGTATCCTTGGTGGTGAAGGGGAGGGAACCCATGACGATGACAAGCCCAAAGAAAACAAAGGACAAACAAATATGACAGAAGAGGCGATGAAAGTCACAGTGAACTAAACGGGACTCCCTCAGGCGCAGCTAAAAGGCCTTATGCCTGGATGGTGTACCCAGGAAGGAAACGGCGTTCTGGAGTCAATCCCTGGTAGCACAACCTGGGAAAGCAGCCCCTATGTCAGGTATCAGGATGAATCCAGACCAAAAGTGAAAAAGGGACAAAGAGAAAGAAGACAGAAATGATGGCTGCTGCACACCTACTGCAACATGATCACCCAAAGACAAAGAAGTACAAAAAGATGGTCACAGCAAGCTCGCCACACACTTGTGCATGCTCATTGCACGCTTGCCTCACAGTTGTCTCACTTTCGGCGCATGCTCACTCTCGAACCGAACCGAGACCAAAAGCGAAATTACCAGGATGGACAGAAAGAAAAGACAAAGAAGACAGAAATGAAGTCCACAGGCTCGCCTTCGAGGGACCCACAACCTGGACAGCTCTCTGCCTGACCCTACCAGCTCTTGGGGCTTGGGGGCAAGTTGGTGCAAAGTCAACGACACAGACTCTGGGAGCAGGTGAGCATGCTGCACCTAACAAATAGCGCTAATGTAGATCACATGTCACATGGCTCTAAGGAGTATCCAGAACGTTAAAGCAGAGAGATAGAGAAAGCCCTGGAAGGGGACATGGTGTAAATCAGGTTGCCTGAAAACAATGACCTAAAGATTTGTGTGGGTGTGAGCGACCATGAATATCCAGAGGAAGGTCACTCCAGGCAAAAGGACACCTGCCAAGACCTGGAGACCCTCCATGTCCTGAGTACCTCTGAATTATTTTCCTTCTCTCTGTGTATTGCCTGTCCTCAGGGACATAGGTATCAACACACTTGTCACTCATAAATGTCACTGTCAGTGCGTCCTGCCTGATGCCTCTTCTTTAGTGGCCTATAAGAATTTCAAACTCAAGACTATGCTAAGCAAGCGGGGTTCTTCTTTGTAAGCATAGATGGATCGCAGCCCTAAAAGGAAGCACCTGTGCCCTCATATTTTGGTGCAGTTACAGAGTTTGCCAAAAAGAAAAAGAATTGATGAAAGTTGAGGAAATCCCCCCCCCAAAAAAAACTAAACCACATTTCCTCTTGCATCATTACTTTCTGGTAGCTGTGAAAATACTTAGAACCCTCTCTTGTGTCTCCTGAAACTAAAAGCATTACAAATTCCAGATTTAGAAATCTACACATCACTTGCCTTGGTCTCTACTCTGATATCTACTTAAAATCCTGAAATTCAGATGTCTAATATAATTCCCTAGGTCTTTTAACCTCTGTGATAGTCAATTTTTCCATTACTGTGACAGAATACTTGAGATACTCTGCTTATGAAGAAAAAAGTTTCAATGTCTTGGCAGTCCTATTTATAGTCAGTTGGTCCTGTGGGTTTGGACTTATAGTGAGGAAGAACAAAAGAATCAGCAAAATGGCCACAAAGCAAAAGAAATGAGAGGATACCAGGAGTGTCTAAACTCTCTCAAGGCCATACCAATAATGCCTAACTTTCTCCAACCAAGCCCCATCTCCTAAGGTTCCAACACTGACTGTGAGCCTATGGCTCTCCTGTATACTGAGTTTCCGAGTCCAAAAAAAAAAAAAAAAAAAAAAAAAGTCTTGGATTCATCTCTTCTCCTAACTTCCTGTGTGCAACATCAGAGAACCCTTACCAACCAGGTCTATCGGCACAGCTGCCTTCCATACAGCTCCTTCTGTCTCTTGAGTCATCTGTACCACAACAAGACACCTTTATCCTTCCTCTGGACTATCTTGCCAAGTCACAATGTTGGAGCACAGCCCCTTGACGTTTTCCTGATATTAAATAGGACAGTGATTACCAGATCCCTTTCCCTTTGTGAAAGCCATGTCTGCATTCTCTCCTTAGAGAAGTCCTCAGATCTTTCATTAAGTGTAAGTGCCCAATGTAAGACCCAAACATGAGTTACATTAGAAAATACCTTGCTTTAGCCAGCTAAGTGCGCGTCCAGAAAGCCGCATTTCAGACCAAACTAGCAAAGACAGGTAGTTCAGGTGAGATTCAGAATTACATTTTTTTTTTCCTGTTGCTGGAGATATGGGCAAAGTGATCAGGAAGAGATTGCACTGGGAAGGAGAAAGAAGTGGACAAAGCAACCCTTCTCTCCATTTTCCAGGGATGAACTAGAGAGAGGGAAGGCATGCTGACTGAAGAAAGAACAAAGGGAGAAGCTGAAGCCTGGCCTCCCTTGGGGAATCTTCATGGGTTCCTTAACTTCCATGCCTTCCCTATAAAAGAAGCTAATGTCTTTGGCCATTCTATGGGTATAAAACAGACATGCAGGAGGATGGCTCGAGAGAGGGCATTGTGTGTTGACATGGCCTGACAGCACTGGTCCCCTAACCACAGTTTGCTTCTGGCACCACATGCTTCAAGTGAGATGCTTGGTTTTTCTGCCTAAACGTCTGGCACGAGTAGTGGCAATCTGGCTCTATTTTTTTATTTTATTTTATTTTTTTGATGCTCATATGTCTAAAAGCTGGAGAGATGCAGAACACTAGAAGTCCTCAATTGCTGTCCACTTTGGAATATTTGGCCCAGAAAAATATCTATTCTCATGCTTCAGGAAGTTGGTTTGAAAAACGAAGGCTGAACCAGAGCCAGAAAGCAAGCGCTGTTGGCCAGCACACAGATGAAATGTGATCTTGGCTACACAGGCATCTCTCTCCAAGTTATTTGCAGCTGCCACGACACATCTCTAAGATTCTAATATGCAGAGCTGCTATTTAGACATTCCAAAAGAGGGAGACAAATCTCAGATGTTTACGTTTAGACGTGATGTACTGAGAGATGCTACAGGAGACATGTAAACATTGCAGACTGGGCAAAGCAAGACACGTGAGGAAGTCCTGCTCAAGCCAGAGTAGACTCAAAAGATCCAGAGCAAAGGCAGAAAATTGAATTTCCACAGGAAAGTGGCGTTTATTATTATTCTATTTAACCATGTGAGGTATTGCCGGGAAATACATTGTCTTAGAAGAAGCAGAAGCCAAAGTAATAGGTAGCCTTTATTATACATTAGGTGCTCTCTAAAGAGGGAAGCATCCACAGCTTTCTATAGGAGAGTTAGTGGTTTCAAAGTAAGAATTTCAATAAGTTGATTTCTTCATTCCTCTTTCCCCCTTACTTCCTCCGCCTCTTCTCTCCCTTTCTTCTTCCTTCTCTTCCTCTCTCTGTCTCTGTTTTCCTTCCTTCTTTCTCTTTTTATTTTTATTGTTTTTGCGAAAGGGTCTTTACGTCGATGCAGTTCTGGCTGGTCTGTAACTCACTTATGTAATGTGGACTGGCCTCAGATTTGTAGCAGTTTCTCTGTTTCTTTGCTTCTGAGTGCTGGATTTCTAGATGTGCACCACAACACCCAGAAAGTGGGTTGATTTTAAAGTCAGAAACTCTGTGCCTCTGATAGTAGTTGGCTAAAGAAATTAAAATTCCACAAGAACGCAGGAGATGGAGATGATTCCCATCGAACAAGAAAAAAGAAGGAAAGGAAGGTGGGAGGGAGGGAGGCAAAGAGGGAGGGAAGCAGGGAGGAGGGGAGGGAGAGAAAGGCAGGGAAGGAGGGAGAGAGGGAAAATGCAAAAGACCAAAGGAGAGCTTTTAAATTTTGTATTTAATTAGTTCTACCTATGAATAGCAACTCAGAGAGTGATGGGATATAATTTACAGTGCTGAATTTTACTTCAGGCTCTAGGTACAATGTGAGATGCAGAGTATGTGGGTTAACGTTTAAAGATCGGTCAAGCGATTGTTTCTGATGTCCTGGCTGGAACCATGATCCTGAGTTGACAGAGGGAGACAGAGACAGCTGGGATGTTCTGTATGTCCTCACCACCACCACAAAAATCATGTCTACTGATATATCTCTGTTCCTAGGAGGGCCTACTAATGGCCAAAAATGCAAATCATTAGTGAGAGGAACCGTTGACAGGGCTGACTGGCATTTTTATTACTCTCTGGAAACAGAAAACATAACAACCAACCTTGGCACTGTCCAGGTTAGCATTAATTGTCATCTTGACGCAACAGAGAATCCTAAAGAAAAGTTTGAGTAATTGGTTTTATAAAGGTTGGTCTGCAGGCACATTTGTGAAGGATTGTCTTGATTGATGTACCAGAGCCCTTGGCAGGTGGTCCTGAGCTGCATTCTAAGTAAGCACAAACCTGAGCAAATCAGAAAGCAGCCTTTTATCTTGGTTTCTTCTTAAGCTCCTGATCTAACTTCCTTCAGGATGGATTGTGATGCCCTAAATGAGAGCTAAGCAACTCCTCTCTGCCACTAAATTGCTTTTGGTCAGAGTCTTTTATTATAGCAACAGAAGTAAGATAGATACCGTATTTCCAGAGGTCAAATTGCTGTCCTCCATATTTACCATGTGACCTTAACTTAAATCATTAACCATCTCCTGGCTCAGACCCCACCTACCGTATAATATACAATGATCACAGTAATGGACACCCTCATGGCAAACATGAGCACTAAATAGGAACACAGTGAGATGCTCACAGTGGTGCCTGGAACTGTCTATGTCTTAGGTGAATCATACCTATGACTGTGCTTACCTTATGCCGGAGAACTTATCAGAAAACAAGTGTTAACAACCTTAGGTGGAGTCTACGTCACTGATAGCCATATGAGCACAGCTGAGCATGGTCCTGAATGCCGGGTGCTCCCTGCAGATGATGATGTCCCTGCACACAAGCACATCTTCCAGGCTGCTGTCATTTCGTTAGAATGAGTCTTGCATTAGCCATTAAGGGTTTGAAGTTCATTACTGGCATATTGTCTAACACAATTATCATTCCTACCAATCAAAATGACTCAGGCCTCTTTAGTAAAGAGATTAAAGACAGTGACTCTATTCAACCCCTTAATGAGGAGCTGGTGAACTTTACTATCTTAATGAAAGCATCCATGTCTCTGGTCTTCCAGAATGCCCCAGCCTTGAACAGTGGCCTCTTCTCCTCGCCAGACTTTTAATTTTCCTCTCAGCTTAGCTAGTTTTCTCTCTGCCTTGCTTTCTAGATGTAAATTTAAAGCAATTGATGGATTTCTGCCCTTTTTGTTGTTTGTTGTTGGAGGATGGAGAACACAGAACAATCGCTTGCTGTCTTGGCTAATTTTATATCACCCTAAGACAAGCTAAAACCACTTGAGAGGAGAGAACCTCCTCTGAGAAAATGACAATATAAGATCAGGTTATAGGCAGGCAACCCTGTAGGGCATTTTCTTAATTAGTTATTGATGGGGAGGGCCCAGCCCATTGTGGGTGAGACATGCATGGGTTGGTGGTCCTGGGTGAGCAAGGCATAGGGAGCAAGCTAGTAAGCAGCACTCCTTTATGACCTCTGCATCAGCTGCTGCCTCCAGGTTCTTGCCCTGAGTTCCTGCCCTGGCTTCCCTCAGTGACTGGCTTATAATATGTAAGATGAAATAAACACTTTCTCCCCGGTTGCTTTTGGTCATGGCATTTCATCCCAGTAACCTAACTAAGTAACCTAACTAATAGTAACCCTAACTAAAACATTTAGTGTGTTAGCTAAGGTTCAAGTAGGAACTGCAATGCTACATAGTATCACACACACACACACACACACACACACACTCCTTGCCACCCAGTGTCACCTTACTGATTAATATTTATCTGAGTGAATTTTTTATAACCACTAAGTAAAAAGCTATTCTGTTATATCATTGGTTGACAAAGATAAATTTATAATTATTTTTATTAATTATATATTTGTAATATATAATTAATGACAGAGTTATTTATAACAAAGGAAAAGATGAACATACTGTCGTAAACATTATGTTTAATGTCATTTCAAAATCTCTCTAAGAATATTTCGAACAGATCTGGAAAGATGGATTATTGGTTAAGAGCACTGGCTTCTCTTACAGGAGATTTAAATTCACTTCTCATCACTCACACAGTGGCATACGATCACTTGAAATTCCATTTCCAGAGCATCTGATGACCCTTCTACATGTATAAACAAACCAGTGTATACACATACAGATAAATAAAAATAAAATTTAATTTTAATGTTTTGAACTAAGGTAGTGGTGACAAAATCCAAATAAAAATCAGCTAAAGCCCTTCTGGTCCAATCATGAGTCTTCAACTTGTATTTTAAAACTTAGCAAATCAGCCATCAAAAAATATGAGTCTGCAGCCTGAGTCTGTAATGATGAGGCTGCAGGCAATCTGTGCTCCTGAGGCTTTGGTGGGAAGACATCGACGGATCGGAGATAATCACGGGGATGATATTCTTACAACCAACTCTATAGGCTCCTTTACAGAGAAGGGGACAAACCAAGGGATTTGCTCTGCAAGTCTAAATGAGAAGGCTGAAGGCTGTCTGTAGTGTTAAAAAACAAGCTGCATTGAGAACTGGTATTGTCACTGGGTTCATTTTTATGACACTATTCAATTTCAAGTTTCAAGAGCATATTCAGAAAGTCATTTATATCGCCACCCCAAGTAGCTTACTCCAAGCCCTAATATTAGAGTAAAAAGCCCAAGGTACAATCACTGCGACTCATTCAAAACTGTATGATTCAAGAAACTAACACTTTTTGAATGATGGAAACAATTTTGCTATTTTTTAAGTATTTATGACACTTAATGGACGTAGCCAAACAGCACACTAGGGAATCGTTATGGCCATTTTCTATGTGAATGCTAATAATAACCAAATACATGTGTAAGAAAGAATTGCTTGTCTAAAGTTAAATCTGCTTTGGTAAAATAACAATAAGAAATACACGCACAGGTAACAAAGCTCCATTGAACAGTTATGTGAATAATTGTCTCATACTAACACCTTGCCTGGAATTATAAAATAATTGAGTCAAACGCATGTCTAAAACACCTCTGCAGAGTGTGCTGAAGACCACAAAGTAGCTGCTGCCTGGGAAGCAAAGAGCTGTGGCTGTGTTACCAACATCCTTAGGATGAAGGAGCTTTCATTGCAGGTAGAGGTTACTCAGCTCACTTGATACTGAGGCTTCCAAGAATTGTGGGAAATCACAGATCCTTGGGGACTGTCGCACAGGGAAGACTTCACTCACGAACTCTCTGTAAGAACTAAACTTAAACTTGGTTGGGTACCGAGCAGGACAGGATCTTGAAGGACTTGGGAGAGGGGAAGAATAAGATCAAGTATATTTAAAATTTAAAAATGTTTAAAACAATAAAAGTAAAAAATGAAAAGGAAGGGCTAGGTACAGCTGTGTGCCCATGTAACACGGGTGATTTCTTTCATTTGCTTGTTTTTGTGGTGTGTGTGTGTGTGTGTGTGTCTGTGTGTTTTTGTCTGTGCATGTGTGTGTGTGTGTGTGAGAGAGAGAGAGAGAGAGAGAGAGAGACTTTGAAATAATTTGTAATTTAGTTACATTCTGAATTTTAAAAGTAGAAAAAATTGGCCAGCTATCTGAGGTAAGCAGTATAAGATTCTATTTCTAAAACAGTGACAAAATGACAGCATTGAATTCTTCAATGATATTTCAGAGTAATTTACACCAAAATTTGTTAGTTCAACTTTAGTTTATTAGAAGGAGTAATCATAAGAGTAAATTAAAGCATAAATGAAAACCCCTGATGAACAGGGATAGTATGTCCGGAGAGAAATGCCATCTGACTAAGACAGCCTCCGTAACCTCACATTACAACATTGCAGATATTATTATGCTCAAGGTTTACATCTGCCTGAGGAAAAATAGAGTCATGAGGAGGAATCAGTTGTTATTACTCCTTGGTTTGTGTTTTAAACACACACACACACACACACACACACACACACACACTCCCTTTTCGTATTTGGCTGTGTTCAATATAGAAGACACGTGTTGGGGGACTCTCTGGGACTAAAGTTATATACAGCTGTTCAAATTATAACACTGAAACATGGGAACAGTTTTTTTTCCCATCCCTAGAGACGGACCCTGGCTCTCTACTTACAAACTAACATGCTCAATTCCTGAATTTTTTTTTTTTTTTAATTTTGGTTGACTTTTCCACATGCATCATTGCAGTTGAGGGATTTTATTCTCATTTCTAAACCTGTTATCAAAAACAACTTTTGCCTTGTACCCAGTGTTTTGTTCAGTGCGAGATGCCTGAGGTCCCTGGGGCAAGCGCTCATTGTTCGACTGGACCACATCAGTCCACAGAGAAAAGAAGCTCTGTGACCAGGCAGAACTGGCTGATTAAGGAGCAGAGATATGAAGCTTATCCAGGGGAAAGGAGAGAGAAAGAACCATGTTGAAGGAGAAGCAGAGGAAAATGGGGGTTCAGCAGTGACAGCCTTTAGGAAGAAAGCTAAGTTCAGGACTCGAGTCATCCAGACTGGTCTGCAGCCGCTCACAAGAACAGTAAGGCTTATCCTTCCTTCTCTTGGAGTGGGAACAGTGTCAAGACATGGGCACTTGCACAGGGCAAGCAGGATAGCTCAATGGGTAAAGAGCTTGCCAGGCAAACATGAGGACCAGAGTTCAGATCCCCAACCCATAAGTAGAAGTCAGGTATAGTGTCATTCACTGCACTGAGGAGCGGAACTTGATAGATGCCTGGGGCTTATAGATCATTTAGACTCATTGGTGAACTCCAGTGCCCAGTGAGGCGGGAGTTGGTCCCACAAATCTGAGTGGCGGATGCCTCGCCCCTCCCGGTGCAGAAACGTGTTGCCAGGTTATACAGACCAACATTCCCAAGCTGCTCCTTTCTCTGCCTGCCCGTGTGGTTCATCTGCCCTGTGAAATCTCAGAACAAAGACAAAATTCTCCCAGGGCTAAGTGAGTGAGTCCTGCCAGCCACCAAACCTAGCCTGTAAACATGTGCAGCATTTCTCTACGCAAATTGGTTCCTTAGGATGGTAAAATCTGCAGCAGCCCAGGGGGAAAACAGGGTGATCTCATAGCCCAAAACTGATGATGGAGTCCTGTATTCCTGAAAAGCACTCGGGCTTCCTTTCTGATCAAACCAGAAGCAAACAGGAGAGTAGGTGGGGCTTGCTATTCACCGCTCACTCTCAACAAACTCTTTCTCCTGCGAGGCAGAGAGCACAGTGGCTTAATTCACAGCTTATGGGATTTTTTTAAAAAAATACTAAACCATTCAAGTGTTTTCTATATTAACCAGCGTATCTAAAGATCCACAGGGATAAATAAACGAAGTGAACTGGCAGGGGCCTTTGGTGGCATAATGACTGCCAGTTATAAACAGTAAACAAGACATAATAACCACTGCAAGCATAGGAGATTGCCCAGTCACGCGGGGCATAAATCATTAGCTGAATAACTTCAGCAGCAGTGTCTCCAAAGCAAAATTAAGCCGACGGTTCCCCCTGTGGCAATAATGAAGTACTGTAATGCTGGCATAAAGGAATAACCCAGAGAAGAAGGCTTTATTGTGCCTTGGAAATGATTGAAAGTTAATGTCCAATAAATAACTGTGCACCCAGCTCTCAGTTCTTAGGTGGGAGGTTGTTCTTTACTCCTGTGGACATGGAGATAGGTTCAGTGCCTGCTCCCTGCAGTCCCAGCAACTAGCGTGTGCTGCAGGTAGGGCATGGAGCCGCTGACATATTACCAATCTCAAAATGACAAATTTCTCTCAGCTGTAAAGGCAGATATTATTCACTGATTCAGAAAGAGCCAAAGGAATGCTAAGCTGAACACAAGACAGAGAGAGGACAAACCTTCAGCCATCCAGGGGCTCTTAGGCTAGATGGCCAATAACCTGGAAGGCAAGAATTTTCAATTCTAACTTTGGCCACAGGACCCAGCCGCATGTCTTCCACATTAATTTTGCTGAGTGCCAAAGTTCATTAAAAAAAAAAAAAAAAAAAAAGAACTGGCTAATCACTTGTTCCTCTTGGATAAGCGGACTTGGCTATGGGACATGATCACACAAAAAAGACTCCAGGGAACATCTTGATCCCTGGCTGTGCTGAGTCAAATATCTTGTATTTCTCACTCCAATCTCTTTATCTGTTTTATGAAGTCAATATAGCTTTATCACAATCTCTGAAAAGGAGAGTTCTGGGCGAACTGCCGTGAGCACACTGTCTTATAAACATAGGCACGTTTGTATCTTTCCACAGTGCCGGGCTTTATTAAATAACAATCAGTTCACAAGCTATTGGTTTTATTGGCAACATTTGTCAAGTAGTCCCAATGCTCCAGATAGCTGGCTGAAAAAAATAGGTTCTTTTATTCTAAGCTCAGATCACACATTGCAACAGTAATTATACTATACACACATTACACAGTAAATGTATCTATAGTACATAGATATAAGCACTTATATTAGGTTACATATAGCTACCACAAGAATCCCACACTGGACAAATAGCAAACAGAGAGAATAGTTCAAACAGGCTATGTCACCAGTGAAGGCAAACCAAGCTGAAGACCCTGGGATGCTGGAATGTGCCCTTTAAAGCACATACCAGCTAGTCAGGTGACAGGTCAGCAGAGTCATCACCATCCACTGCAGTATCACTGCAGTGAGGAAGTTTCCCCTTTCCTAAAGCTGGGCGCTTAGATCACCTCAGTATACTTTATTTGCATATGGTAGCACACTTTCTCCTTCCAGGAATAAATCATTTATCAGCCTATGCCTCATGGGCTGACAGATGATGCCATTTGTATGTACACCAAAGTGTACAATCATTCTGCATCTTCAGTTTGGATTGAAAAATCTGCTGATGGAACAGTATCTCTCAGGGCAGGGCACGGTCCACTGTTTTTGCACAACATGGGGTGACTGGAGTGGGGCCAAGCCTGATCTCAACACTGGCATAGTGTCTTCTTTAAAATGTCTAGCCAGGCAGTGGTGGCACACACCTTTAACTCCAGCACTTGGGAGGCAGAGGCAGGTGGATTTCTGGGTTCAAGGCCTGTCTACAGAGCAAGTTCTAGGACAGCCAGTGCTACACACAGAAACCCTGTCTCGAAAAAAAACAAACAAAAACAAACAAACAAAAGTCTAAATAGTAGAGTTTACTTTAAAGTAGCATCTGAACAATATCCACTGGTTTTAGACTCCTACCTGTGGGCAGACTTATCTTCTATCATGTGCCATTTGTAAAGTTAGCCACCTGCTTTGGAGTCTCCTTAAGAAAACTCAGATTGTGTCTGATTTGATTGGATAGGGACCCAGACTGCAGTTTTCCAGATGACTTCCACAGGGCAGACACTTCAAAGACTTAAATCCCCAAACCTGACCTTCCTTCCCTGCCCCTTTCGATTCTGATGCTTCAAACAGATTGTCATTAACAGATCAAAGCCTATGCTTAGTAGGTCTAACAGTAGTCGTGATAGCTTTGCCTCTTTGAATATCTGTATTCCCCTTTATTCGTCTATAATGAGAAAATATAAAGGGAAGGTTCATTACCTCCCTGTCCTTCTAGGAACCAGACTTTTGTTCATGAGTTATGTAACCTATGACCTCGCATTTCCCTATTAGGGGTCACCCAGAAGGATAACTATACCCCATATTGGACTGTGGAACATTTGAAAGAAATGCTGAGTAACACATCCACTTTATATCCAAAGACACGTCAAAGCCAGATTCTAGGTAAAATTACGAATAGAACATTGTTCACCACTTCTCCCTGCTCAACTCTCCTAGCCCCTCCTTCTCCCTTACGCTTTCACGGTCTGTCTTATGAACAAATGAGTATCTCCCTTCATGTTCAATTTTTGTTGCTACTATTGCCTGTGATGTTTATGACCAGTTCAGCCCAATGCCAACCGGAGAAATAGGAATGTTACCTATTTCAGGCTAAGAATGAACCAATCCAGAACCAGCTGGTCCAGATGGATCACCAGTGCTATGTTCTATCAGGCCAAAATATCTGCCCATCCGAGCACTCATTCAAACATAGTAGCTGCCAGGTTTGCTGAAGCACACCCATTGTCTCAATACTCAGGAGGCTGAGGAAAGAGGATTGTGAGTTCAAGGGCAACTGTTACAAGCCAAAATCTTGTACAAAAATAAAGCCCACAATCAAAACAATAGTTAGAAAAATAACTGATAATTACTAGCAGGGGCAGATCGTATATCTAATAAGAGTTTAATACCAAACAAATAAAGAAATTTCATATTAATAAAAAGGCACTAGCTCAATTCAAAAGTAGCAAAGAATTTTATAGACTTTTCTTCAGAGAAAAAAAAATACAAATGACCACCAAACACACGAAAATACATGCAATGCCATTAATCATTAAGAAAATGCAAACCAGATATGGTGGTATAACTCGGGAACTGGAGGCAGGAGACTAAGGAGTCCAGGGTCAGCCTTGGCTAAATATTGAGTTGGATGCCAGGCTATGTTTATGGGAGACACTGATACCCTCCCCCACATAAGGGAAAACAAAACCCACAATCCCACAATCGATCACATCAGGTCACACTTGCTAGTATAACTGCAATCAGAAGGCAAGAAAGAAAAAATAGCAAGTCTTAAAGAGGATGTAAGAGTTTCCTGTCCGCACACGGAGAGTCAGAATGCCGGTGTTACAGCTTCATTGAGGAATAATTTGCTACTTCTT